>JANPWX010019700.1:1088812-1218686 GCA_024734555.1 Trochalopteron elliotii | reverse complement strand
AAAGAAAGAAAGAAAGAAAGAAAGAAAGAAAGAAAGAAAGAAAGAAAAAGAAAGAAAGAAAGAAAGAAAGAAAGAAAAAGAAAGAAAGAAAGAAAGAAAGAAAGAAAGAAAGAAAGAAAGAAAGAAAGAAAAAGAAAGAAAGAAAGAAAGAAAGAAAGAAAAAGAAAGAAAGAAAGAAAGAAAGAAAGAAAGAAAGAAAGAAAGAAAGAAAGAAAGAAAAAGAAAGAAAGAAAGAAAGAAAGAAAGAACCTGGGAAAGTAAGATAGATGGAAAATTATTCCTGTGACCTTTTCTAGGACTCATAAATAATTGGATTATTTGCCATGCAGACAACAAACATTTTCCTGTTTTAAGGATTTTAGAGGAAGATCAGCACTAGCAGCAACCAGAATTCTTGTCTTCAGACTGAGTAACTGTAGTCAGGTACTTATTAGCCAACATAGGATGTAAATTGAGCCTGATAAGATGTCAGTATGCCTACTGACCCACATTGTGTTTATCTTAATATTGTCGTTTTCCTTTACATGCTATGGAAAAAGATCCATACTCTTCTCACAATGATTTATCCAGTAAAAGAGAATTTATACTTGTTTCACATGAAATAGTTTTGGCAGCAGGGACACAAAATGCATCCTAAAATGACAACGACCAGTGCCTGCAATGTCTGAAATATGTTATGTCTTAAGCTTGCTAGCCTTATTTTGCCATTCCTAGAATAGATCTTGAGGACTGTGGTCAAAGTTCTTTCTGACAAACATCTCTTGCTGCTTGTGGTGCCATTTCTATAGAAAAGAGAGGTTGTTTATTACATGATTTAAAGGATTCTAATTGGTGAATTTAAGAGCATATTTATAGGCTGTTTTTTCCATATAGTTTAAATAGCTAGAGATAGATTTTTGGAGGGGCCAAGCAGAATTTGTTTCTTAGCTGCCTGCAGTTGTTTCATAATAACACAATATTGGAGTTGGTGTTCACATTAAAGAAGAACTTTCAGTTCTAAGCATGAAGGATGTGGTGAGTAAGCAAGCAGGAGGGGAAGGGTATGCTCTAAGGGAAAGGTCAGTAGCTTTCAAGTTTATTATACTACACTAGACATGGATTAAGCTGCCACAATAGCATAATTGCACAAAGGGTCAAAAACGTGTGAAATGGTGTCATGATCCTGTACTTCTGTGTTCTAAATTGTGTATGGCTAATTAATGCTCAGTTCCTCATTTTTACTACTTCTGAGTTTTTTAATGACTTTGGCTTGCTGATCTGCTGTTCCCCCTTTCTAATTTGATCAGATATGAAGCAGAAGTGTGTTGTCTAAACCAATGCACTAAATATCAAAATTCATGGGTGCACATGTTTTTGATAAATCAATGGCCGTTATAGAACAAGCAAACCAACAAAAAAAAAAAAAAAAAAAAAAAAAGAAAATGCCTTTCTCCTCTATTTGAGAAAAAACCCCCAATGAACAGTGTCTTATTTTGCTGTATGGAAATAAAAGGAAACTTATTAAATATTTTTTGACATCAAATGGTCAGTTCTGTTCATATATTGTAAAATTCTTCTCTCGTTTTTCCTCACTCTGTTACCATAGAAGGCCTGATGTTTGCTTCAGAAAGAAATACTAAAAGAAATAAAAGGAAAAGGAAAGAAATTGCAGTCTTGTTCTAAAATCTTTAGGATGTTAATTCACAGTCATATGAAGTATATTCATTGTGCCATTGAACTTGAAATATTTTACAGAAGTGTTGTAAAATGTGTAGCACTCTGCATCTACTGGAGAAATATGTTGTCTCAGGTTTTCAGTCTATTGAGTTTCTGCTGTTTAGGTATTCTCTTCTTGTCAATCTGGACTCCCACTGTTGCTTGTTGTATAATCAGGTACATTTTTATTAGTGTGTCTGCAAATTCCAAGGTTATGGAATTCCCAGTCAAATGCAAAACACAGCTTAGGGTCAAAAAGGCATTTGAAAAAGCTGCATAAGGGTTACAGCCTGTGATTAGTCATACTGGTATAGAAAAATCTTGGTTCCAAATTGCTCATTCCCTTTTTACAGCTCAGAGTATTGTATTTTAATTTGAGAAATCTGGCATTAGCAAGAAGTGATGGTATTGGAAAGAAGAAATCACTGATTTGTTAAACCAAACCTCTCTCAGATGTGAGGTGCTTTTGCCCCTTTTTGAAGCTACTCCATTAACTTTCAAACTACACATTATGTGAAGTCCATGAAAGGTATCAGTCTTTTTCTGCTAAGACTCAGCTGATTCTTATGAAATCCACCTAGAAGCATGTTAAACAAGGTCTCCAAAGAAAGTTATTAAGGGCTGTGTAAAGCTCTGTTGTCCTCAAAGACACGTCCTTCAAGCAGTGGAAAATACAATGTCAATACTACAATCTTCTGGGGAAAAAAAGAAAGAAAAAGAAGAAAGAGGATGAGGATGCTTGCTGCTTTTCACTTTTCCTTAATTAGTCATGGAATTATGTATAGACAGGTAAAGTCTTAATATTGAAAGTACACGAAGCCTTATTTTTGCTTAGATTCTGCCTAAAGAACAACAAAAAATGTCTCTACAGTAGTTTTATGCTTTTTGTCTCTGTGTTGTGGCCACACACGAGTCAAAGTATACAGAAGGACAGGTCATAAAAGGTCAAAAAAATACCCTTTTTAAGATAGTCTAATAGTCTATTAAAAATATCTTTCTGGAGACCTCTCATGTGTTCTTGCTCTTGAATTGATTTTTTTCAGATGAAACAAGTTTCTTAGTTTTACTACTACAAGGCCTATGCATTCCTTTCCCTCCCCTAGTTCTTGGTTGATGACCTGTCTTCTTTTGATTCTTTCTGTTGTACATCACAAAGCTGAGAACAATGCATCTGTAAGTTGAAAGCTAGTGTTATTTTGTTACTGGCTTATGCTTTGTGCTTTTCAGAAAACTGGATAGCATCACTAAATGCTATACTTAATACATGTAAGACTCTGAACACAAAAAAGAAGAAAAGCAGAAAAAGGTCTAGCAGTCAAAAAATTAAAGGTAACTCTCAGTCTAATTCTTTAGTGATAGCTGGAAATTTTTTGTGCCTTGAGATATATTTTTAAAACTTTATATTTTCCTTCTCTGTACTTTTCTCTGGAGTCTTTTTAAAATACAGAGATGTATCAAAACATCAGTATACTATGCATTAGAAAACACAGTTGCATCAGTTCATATAAACTAATAAAAGTAATGAGAATTTCTTTTATAGAGGGAGAGGTAATCCTACTTAGGACAGAACCATTTCTGAAACAAGAGAAGCAACACTAGTAACATAGACGAAGATGCTGTGCAGCTCCCATCCCCTTAGGAATAGTGCATAAAACACTGCAAGTCTAATTAGATCTCCAGAGAGTAGAAATGCCCATTTGACAGTCAATTTAAAGACAGCAGTTCCAGAGCACTTTTATTTTCATAGACTTAGAATCTGAGGTATCTTTGCATGAAGTGTGTGAATGTAGAATATGATATTTACAGGAAATCGGTACTGATGGGCTTCACAGAGTTTTGAAAATGGTGCCAAGTCTTTTCATCATTTGGTTTAGCAGATGAAAGACAAGAAAACAAGATGGAAGTCTAGAAAGGAAGTATATGGCTACCCACTAGCAAAAATAATTTGTTAATGACCTTACTTGCAGAAACTGGTGATTATAGTATAGCTCATACACTTTCTCAATTCTAATGTGCAAGAAACATTTTTACTCTATATGTATACTCTATACATATATGTATATGTACATTCAAAAAGTATTTTAACACTGAGCTAATTTGAAAACTTTCTTTTTCTTTTTATGGTTAAGATTTCTGACAAGCATAAAATGAATCTTTTACATTATAGTTAAATTAAACATGTGATTGTTACAAAGTTTGTGTTTGGTTTATCATCAAATGAGTAAAATAGAGTACTTGGAGTCAGATACTGTTTGCATAAATGTGGATGCTTTGTCATTTAAAAAACTTATAAATTTTAACTATATGACTGAAATGTGACATTTTGGCTTTTTTTTTTTCATCCAACTTCAAGGTGCAATGGGACTGAAGGAATAAGAGAATGATCATCAGAACACAGGAAAATTTGGGCTGATTATGACCTCAACCTGAGCAAGGAGGGCTGTCATCTGCAAACCTGATTAACATTTGCTTTATAACATTTCATTCTTCAGGTTGTTGTTAGCAAGATCTCAGGATCTGAACCAGTGAAGTTGGGAACAATGAAACTGGAGAAGAAAAAGGTTATGAACACGCACTGCCTAGAACTTGGAAGTGTGGCTCTTCTCAGTGCTGATGATGTGATGGTTAGTAGATAATGATCTCAGAGCTGATGATAAGTAGAAAAGACTTTTTCCTCCCCTTCTACTAAGCCCTTTATTTGTTTTATTTGTCTGAGATCTAAAAAATGTAAAGCTACGGACTGACTTATCTGTTGTATTAAAACATCTTTAAAGTGAAAAGAACTTTAAATGGAGAGAAGATAAACCTATTTTTTTTCAGAGATACATGAATCTACAGTGGACCTTTGTGTTTACTATTTAGATAGGTGAGAATTCTCCAAGGTGGTGATATTTTGGGTTTAGTAAATTGCTAAAAAATTTAGTGGTAAACACAATGCATCACTGTAATGGTCCATCTAACCTGATTCTGATAGCAAACAAAGTGATGCCTAACAGTATGGTGAAACAGGATGAGAAGAAATTATTTCTTTCACCAGTACTCTCATATAATTCCAATCATTCTGGTTACACATAAAGATTCTACAGACTTTTATATTTTTAACAGATTATCTAGTCTCCCCTTGTGCTGTTGTCAGATTTTAGCATTTGCATCTTACTCCTGCAAGGAGTTCTTTAGCTCTACCACACATTTTGAGGAGAGCCTTCTGCACTGCTTTGTCCTAACCTGACTTCTCCTTTCATAGGGGAAGCTCTATTACTTCTTTTGGAAGAAATGAGGAAAATATATCCCTCTCTGTGCTGCCGATTATTTTAATAACATCTGTCTTGGCCCTTCTATCTACATGTGATGTAGGTATAATATCATACCAATGCTGTTTTAATGTTTCCTGAGTATGATGCCTGACTTTGAGTCTGCAGGCAGTTCATGCCAAAGAGCATTTGATTGTGAGACACTTTTGCAAAACATTTATCTGCTTAAAATGGAGCTCTATAGGCAAGAAGAATTAGCTCTGGAATTTGTGTCAGCTGTGGTATATGATTTAGGCAACAAAACTGGAAAAATGTAGAAATAATGAATGGCCTAATTTCTGCTACTTCAAAAGTACACATATGTAGAGGTTAACCAAGGGGTCCAATCAGACTTGGAGATGAAGAGTTCTGTTTTTCAGATATTTCATAGGCCAGTGATTAAGCTTTGAGAAGATGGTATGTCTACTTGTCTTCCATGTGATAGGATAGGTCTGTGTAACTGATAATTAAAAAGCAGCTTTGCTCTGATGCAGGTTCCTCTGGCCTTGACATAATGCTCTTGCAGAGCTGCCTGTCTGTAGATCTTGATTTCAGAGTTCTCTTTTAGATGGGCAAGACACCCCTACCTACCGAGCTGATTTAAAGGTCAGTAGCACCAAAACCTCTTCCTTTCTGCACTTGGACTTTGTGAATTATGGTTATAATCTATTATAAATGTATGCCTTTCCTTCTCCTCTATCTAAAGAAATTCTTAAAGATTGAAGAGAAAATTACAATTTGAATTTTAATCTAAAATGTTTTCTAAAAACTGAGATTGATATATTTTTGGGTTGAAGGGAAATTTTTCAGCTGGACTGTGTAGACCTCAGGCCAGATTTGGAAAACAAGTGATCCTAGTGCAGAGGAAAACTTGGTTTTAAAATAGTTTTTGAAATATTAACTGAGTTTAGCTATAATAAAGAGAATTTCAATGTAAATAAGGTATGGTAAATAAATAAATAGATATAGGTAATTTCTATAAATTCTTTGATAAATTATAATATAATTTTAAGAAATAATAAAATAAAGGATTGCCTAACATTGGTAAAAATGGTAACTTTTTAATTATTCTTAGGGAATCTGCCAGGCGGGAGTATTTACATGAGATTAAGTCTGCAACCAGAACTGGAATTCCTCTTTTGTTCCACTTCCATTAATAGAAGTGTATTCCATCTTAAGACAAATAGATATATTTGTTTGTTATTTGTAATCAGACTGATTTGATCAAGTGTTGATTCATTCTTTGCCTCTGCTACATTCCTTTACAAATGTCTGATATTTTATTTCCTGCTTTGTGACTTAGCCTAATTTGTGCCAAGGGATGACCTGTATTTTTTGTAGCTTTGTAAAAAAAATTCTTAAGGTTCTTAAAATATTTTTTAAAATGTTTATTACTGAAAAGGTGAGAAATTGAATGGCACATGTGTTTCTGTTACTGAAAGCTCCTGCAAGGCACAGCAGATCATTGGGCCTGAACATAAATGGACTTCAAAAGGTCTGAATAAAATTCGTTAGCAATATTTTGAAGTATCTTCAGTCATCAATACATTTAACTCTAATGACCTAACATGGTGTTGTATAAGCCTAAGTTCGTACATGCCCTTTTTCCTTCTACAAACAGTGTTGAAGAACAACAAAAAAAACCTGCCGAAAATCCCCCCACAATAAAAAAAGTATCTATTGTACCAGTATTGGCTGGTAATAGCAATCACACAATTTTCAGTATAATCTTACATTTTGGTCTGACTTGTTTTAACAAGCATGATTGTTAATTTAGTGAGAGAATTTATTGAGAATTTAATGAAGTAATACCTAAAACATTAGCTGTATTTCTTCTAGGACATGACTAGTATGTGTTTTACATCACACATCCCAGAGCTGTCCTTTTGCTTCTCAGGACTTGCAATTGTATCTACCTGAAATGAAATTCTAGCTTGTTCTAAGGCCTGAATTTCTAAAAGAGAGAGCAGAAAGGCTGCAAAGAGGGCAAGGGAAGGGAGCAAAGATCAGAGTTCACTGGCATGGTGGGTGATTTTATGGTGTAGATTAATAAAATATTGCAACTGTGCAACAGTTCCTGGAGAGCTATTGTAACAATTGATATAAGGCTAGGCAAAATCCCAGCAAACACACAATCCCTAAAACAGGCTTTTTAGTGTGTAAGTTTGGACTTGTAAGTGAACTGTAAATAGGGACAGTTTTTCTAAAATGTATCATAAGGGTAATAAAAATTGATTTCTTCAACAATTGGTACTTCACTGTATTGGTTAAGTTAAACAAAATAGCTCATAGACAATAGTTGCTTATTTTTTCTGCGATCCGTCTTCCTATCAAAGCTAGATATACATGATCAAATAAGATTGTCTTTGCAAAATAAGATAAGGTACCTTTGGTTTTTTACTTATAAGAGACCAAAAACTAATTTGAAAGTTTATAGTACATTAATATCTTATGACAGTAAGAAAGTACTATCAAAGAATCAAAGAAAAGCTATTGCGGTACCAGGAAAATCAGAACTCTATAATTCTATCTTGTTTGGATCTTTTACTTCCAGCCTCCAATGTGCCTGACAGTTTAATGAAAAATATTTTTAAAAAATAAATAATGTTTAGGGCAATCATTTCAAACATAAAATTTTGAGATCTTCAATTTGGCAAGAATCTGGTAAAAACTAGAAGCTGACCAATGGGATTACTTACTTAACTGAGAGTTAAGTGCAGTTTATGAATCAATGCCAATTTTCAGTAGCAGGAGAGTAATTAGTGAGCATTATATTGTTAATTATTCTGTGCACATTCTATTCATCCAGAATTAAATTAAAAGAAAGGCATCCTATGTTCCATAATTATTTTCCATTTGATCATAGAATCAAAACTGAAATTAGATTCTCTCATTTTGTTGCTCTGAGATGTACCAGTTTGGAAAAATACTGCTCTTACTACCATCTAAAGGTAATATACCCTTCTTACAAAATACAACTAAAATCAAACTGATGAAATAATTCCGACATTTTTTTCCTGGTTGTTATTTTAGAAGTAATAGGTAATGTCATGTCCACTAATCCATCTTAAGTCTCTGTGAGTAAACCCAATATTCAAAGGAAACAGTTGACCTAATGCCTCTGCAGCTTCTTTTGTTTGAAGTGAATGTACTTCCTTGTCTTCACTGCCCCCCAACCTGTACAGTGCAGCAACCCTGTGCAGAATCCTCCATCTACTAACCAGTCATGAACTAGACAGCAGGAATCTACAAAATTGCCTTTTCTGTAGATCTTTGTTGTTTTTATATACAATCACAAAACATCAGTTTGGGACAGTGTAAGAATGGAAAGGAACTTAAAAATATATGGGTGCATATATTTACATTTATTTATATTTGTTTGTATATAGTGATGGATGGTGTATTACAGATTCCTTATCTCCCCTAATGGATGCTTAGTACATCAGTTGGCTGAGATGAAATACACTGGCAACAAATCCTTCTCTTTTCTCCAAGAAAAGACACTTCTTATATTTTTTGCAGAAGATCTTTGGGAGAAAAAAGATATTAGATATGCTGGAATACCAGTTAAAACTGTTAATTCCCTGTTATTCTAGTTTTATGCTGACATATTTTTTCAAATGTCAGTGGATCTATGAAGTGTGAAAATAAAACAATAAAATAGAGATTTAGCACTGATTCTAAGTAGTTCTTTCCAGTGCTGTATTGTCAGTGACTTTGGCCAATAATTTCACAAAGTAAAGGGCCAGCTGATTACTGTGCTGCTATTCATAAGTTGTCTCAATTCCTCTAAAAAATTGCTTTAGTGCACCACGTAAAACAACTCCTACAGAAAAAAAGAGAATTTTTTCATATATATTCAGTACTGTCAGTATACTGTAACTTAAGGGCTTCCTCATAATTGCAAATAAAAACAAAGCCCTAATTATAGCCACAGAGATATTCTCTTTATCTGCATCTATGAGAAAGTGCTTTGCAGAAAATCCAGTTTTAATAAAAATATTTTGTTTTCACTTCATGCACTTGATTACTAACATTTCAATGTATTATTGATTAGTTCATGAAGATTTTTTGTCATGTGGATTTTTTAATGTGAATTGATAAGATTGTCAAATGAAAAATTAACTTACTAGAAATTTAGCTTCATTGGAATGCTTGCTTAACCAGAAAATATTGGGAATTTATTGCTTATTACAAAATAAAATTGCTTATTACAAAATAAAAGAACAAATCCACAGGGTGTGTTTGTCACCTGAAGTGGTTTGAAAGAACTACAGAAAGGACTGAACAAAATAACATAAAGGAGATCAAGGAAGGAACAAGAACAGAGTGCTTCTGAGATTCATTCATCCTTAGTAGGAACTTAAATCCACTCAAATCACCTTTTAAGTCAGCATTCTAGTGGCAAATTAAAGATGAAGTGCAAGCCAGATAATGTAAGGAATCAGCAGTTAACACACAAGCCCCATAAGAGAATAGAAATCAGTCTTCTTCTGAAAATAAGATAACAGCAAGAAAATATGCAGGAGAAATTAAGGATTTTTCTCCCTTTTTTTAGTGACCCAAAAGAAGAAAGGAAGAAGGAAAGAATTTGACCATTTAAATAAGTATCTCTTCAACTCAGAAAGAATGAATAGGGAAAACTTTAGGTTCAATTTAGGCTTTCAAGCAGGCATTCTCACAGTCCAAGAAATGCAATCGGAAGGATTAGAACTTCTCCACCTGATAATTATTTTCTTATGATATTGTATGCATGGAGAACTAAGATGACTTACAATTGTACTTGATAAGTACTTTGATAAGGTGTATCAGTAGTAGCAAACACGAAATTTCTCTGTATTTACCCCAGTATATAGTAACATTACAAGTTGAGAGAACCTCAGAAATTTCTTGGAGGTTTTGAAAGAAAGCTCTGGGGAGTGGGCAATAAAGATGCACCACAAAGGAACACTGAGCTCTATCAAAATCAGAATCCTCACAATGGAGATCTTCACATAGTGAAATGGCAATATTTTTGCAACTGGTAAAGAAAAAATGATAGGGAGGTTGATAGGAGGTCATGTAGTTTCTTCAAAACTCAGAAAGAGATTTGTTAAATTATACAGGAGATGTTTCACAGTCACTCTGCAAATAGTTTTGTTAACTGATGATTTAAATCAATATAAGACAAAAAGCTGGTATACCCTTGCTAGGTCACCACTACTCACAAAAAATATATTTTGTCTTTCATAAGGTGTTACGCACTTGGTTGTGTGGAGTAGTACTTCACATCAGAGTTAGAAATTTTTAGATAATATCAGAATTTGTATAGGCAGTTAATAATATTTCAGCTAAATTTTTGTCCATTGTGTGTTCCTATCATATGCTGAAAAGATTTAGCCCAGGCTAAAAAGATAATATGATTCTTTTACTAATTCTTCATATTATTATTCATGTTGTTTGAAAACATTTTTTTTGTTTCTTTGTATTTACCAAGCTTATTGCTTGAATTCATGCATAATTGTGTGTTTATTATTATGCAGTTTTATGTAGATATAAATTTCACATATTCTACCCCAAACCAAGGAAGTAAAAATAGTCTGTTGCTGGAGACAATTTCATCCTCTTTGAAACTGTGATGATACAAACCATGGGCTACAAACTTTTCTGTTAGGGATGAGCATCATTCAATGTTAACTTATTTCAATGGAACTAAAGAATTTGAAGTCTATCTCAGCAATGTTTATACAGATGTGAAGAGAAAAAAATTCACAAGAGAAAATAGTTTCAAGTCATTATTATTATTGTTCTGCAATGACTAACATGGTAACTGGTCAGATAGAGCCTTAGTACATGACATGTTAGCTTAATACCTTTATTTCAAACCATCATTCTGTCTGCATTTTATGTAGCATGGTCTTTATCAGCAAATAGTACTTTGTTTATATTTGCTAATATACTGTCAGGATTATGTTACAGTTGTGGTGATGATAATGAAGTTAAATCTAGATGTCCTTTTTCAAGAAGAGGATAAAAATAATAAAAATAAAACTATTTCATTCCAATAGCAAATTAGTACAGACACAGTCTTCTTTTTCAAACATAGCTCATGCAGATGCTATTTACAAATGATTTGTACTTAACAGAACTATGACTAAAGCATGTTTTTGGGTAATTAATAAAATGTCACCCTGGCTTAGTGGTATTAGCATGCAACTGAAACTGTTTTTCTGTAGCTAGTTATTCAGATCTCAAAAAAGGAGTCTGTCCTGAACAACTTTCTCACTGCTGACTTCCTGATATCACATCCCAGGAAAAAAGGGATAGTCTCTAGGAAAACAGTTCCAGGTTTGATGGTTGTACAGCTTCATGTATTAACCTAATACATGAGTTTACCAGATACAGTAATATATCTTGATATAACCTTGAACATATTGTTTTCTCGTATGATTCTTGTATATTTTTGTGGAACAAAACCATCAGCTAATCCCGTATAATTCCATAAATATTCTGCAAAGAAAAACATTCTTTAGAGATTAATAATTGAAGTGATCCAAGAAATATTGCAAAGGAAATAACTCACAGTTTAGTTACAACACAAGTTCACTCATTGAGAAAAGAATATGCCAGGAAGTACTGAGTCCTTAGACTTTGAGAAAAAAGTGTAAAATACAGTCACAATTGCCATATGACCTGTTTGGACTCCAAAAATGGATCATTAATTCCATTCTGTACTCTGGGAATAAATATTGGCTAGAGAAAGTGGGGAAGAATATACTAGTTCTCAGCCACGTTTGTCCAGTGATACATATGACACTCTTTCTCCATGTTCCATTATCATTACTGAAACAGAGGTAACACACTGGCAGGAATTTTTCATACAAGATGAGCTCCTCAGAGCAGAGTGCTATGCCATCATTTGTTTGCCATCTGGACCTGTGAATCCTTTATCTGCAACTACCCAGTGGCTAAAATTATCCAATTTAGCCCAGTGTTTGATGCTCTCTTAGGAAGAGCTGATCTGTCTAGATGGAACTGACATGCCTGTCAGTTCTCAAAACCAGTTAAGTTATTGCAAAACAATGTGGGTGAGTGTGGGGAGAGTCCTCACACCTGAAGCGATAGGTACAGGTGTACAACTAAAAAGATAGGTACCAAATAGGAAATTCAGGATCAGGAATTCAGCCACACTGCACTTCTTTTAACACGGGTTTATCAGCTTTCTTACATGCTTTTGAAACACAGAATCACTTCATGGATGTTTTGGCTGCAGATGAAATGGAGACGTGAAAGTGTGTACCACTTTGAGTCCTTCCAAATTTCTGTTCAGGTAACATGTTTGTCCAGATTTTCACTGAGGATCTGGAGGATCTAGAGCAGGGGAACTGTAAGGACAGAAACATGCTGCCCTCTGACATTAAATGTAGAGGCTATTTTTCAAGCATGAATGGTGCAGAAAGTAGATGGAGGTAACTATTCTGTCACACACAGAGACAAAATAGTTTTAAAGACATTGACAGAAACAAAGGTCCCCACTATTCAAAATTCTTTTGAAAGCAGCACCACAGAGTTGGGGAAACATAATCAGTGTTTCAGTCAGTGAACATATTTGAGACCTTGCTAGTGTATGGTTTCTCTGTATGGGAACTCCAGACTTGCACAGCCTTTGAATGGCCGTTGTACGGGTGTGGATATTGTAGCACTGGAGGGTGACTGTTCTCCACCATTTATTGCTTTCTAACTCAACTGGCATATGCCATCAGTGACCTTGCTGAGTGTAAAGCCCCATGCTAATTTCTTTGACTTTGCCCATAGGTAAAGATAATTGTTGGTTGTTACTTGATGTGTTGTTATTACCCTCTAGTTTCTCATCCTGAGTATATTACAAGGATGTAATATGTGGGTTAGTGGTTCATCTGTGGGATTTCTTGTTTTATTTCTCCAGCATAAAATTCAACAAGTATAGCCAGCTAGATGCCGGGCTTTAAGGGAGTGCTCCCCCATAAACACTTACCTGTGATTTTTTTTCCTTTTCCAGTGAATACCAGGATTAGCTAACTGATAAGATGAGGGCAAATAAAGTTCAGGCCTTATTTTGTCTGAACAATGCCTTCAGGTGGGTTTCATCCCATGACAATATTTCACCTAAGCCCAGAGAATCTGAACGAAATGTTTTGTTGGGTGCTTTAGCATTTTCTGACTTCAAAGAACGGCAAAAATTATGCATTTTCATCTCTCCATTTTGCTACTTGTAATGATTTCCTTCAAAAGAAGCCCCCAATGCTAGAATATTTCCAAGCAAGTTACAGGTGTTACCAATATGAAAGCAGGGCAATTGGGTGGTTTTTTGACCTCTACATGTTTGACATGCTCACAAATTCTATTTTTTCATTTGTAAGAATGGATATATTAAGCAAGGTGCATTTGTAGACATCTAAGACATACTGTTGCTCTTAGAAAATTTCATCAATATGCAAATTGTGTCCAATCTAGTTGAAATGGCAAAAAATGAAAAGTTGTAACAAAAGATCATATTGCACATGAAATGGTCTAAATTTATAAAATACTGTAAGAAAATTAATTTGTGTATAAGAAAACATGTTAAAAATAAATATTGTGATACTGTGATTAATAGTAAAGTAGAAAATTATTGCTGTTGCAGTATACTGAATGTACACTCTACTGTTAAGGATTTGGATTTATAGGGAACAGGTTTGGTTTTGATTTACCATGTCAACAGTCTGCAATTGCCTGGTTGGTGGTAAAGAACTGGTGCATGTGATTTTATTCATCTCCTGTTCACATTTTGGCTGAACACAGCCCATGCTAAAATTTGATGTATGCTGGGAGCACCATCAGATCCTTGAGACAGCAACATATATAGGACACGATGGCTAGGAGGGACTGAAGGTCACTATGCAGCCACTGTCACCTGCAATTTTCTGTCTCCTGCAGCCACCATTGCTGTTTGTTGTGCAGTTACTTCAGAATCCACTAACTTATGGTAGTGATGCAGACATGCCTTCCAAGCTGGATGACATGGATGTGTCAGCTGACAAAAAATAAGCCTTTGAGCTGGATCTAGTAAGAGTGCAGAGGCTTTTGTGGTTCCCTGTGTCATACATGGGATGCCTGCACCCTGATGAGGAAGAAGGGTGGTCATTTTCACCCTCAGCGAGGCTACAGTTTTGCTCATAGGCTTGCACACTAGTGCAAGATTACAAACTGTATGTTGGGGTTAGGAAACAAAGAAATTGTAAGGTAGAAACCTCATGAATTAAGCAAATGCATGTTAGACTAACCTTTATGAAGGGGATTGAGCCCTTCTGCCTTGTGTTTGTTTTCTTTCTTGATGAGCTCATAAAGTAAAGTTCAAGTGACAGAGAACATTGCCCTGCAAATTTGAGAGCTCCAAACAAGCTGTGACAATGCAGACAATGACATGTAGGAGACAATGCAGACAAAGTAGGAGAAAAGAAAAGGCATTTAAGTGTAAAATATAAATCTCTAGCTTGTTTCAACATCCATTGAAATAAAAATGTATACCATCTTTGAGTTAGCATCAACTTCTTGTTCTGATGTCTGACAAGATGTTAAGTGGGTTCTAATTTTATACATAAAAATAGTCATATTAGGAAGGACTTTTCATAAAAAGTGTATAGGATCTTTCCCTAAAATTTTATCAGCTTTGACCCTTATTATAAAGTGGGAGAAAAATATGGATGTCACCAGAATATTCCAAAAAAACTTTAATTTTTTATCTTTTAAAAACTCCCTTGTTGTATGATAACAAATAAATTAATGATACAGTTTGCTTATAGCACAATTTTTATTGAAATTTATTAAGTATCTGAAACTTCTGTAATGCCCTTATTTATTATTACTTTTTAAGACAGTCTCATTAACCCTATTGCACATATTAATGCACATAATATGTGCTCCATAGTTCTGAGATTCTCGATATTTTTACAAATCTCCTAAGAGAGAATCTTAAGCAATATTCCAAGTGACAGATGAGTTCAACTTTGGGAATGTTAGTCAATATACACCCTTATTTAATCTCTTTCTCTACTGCAGCAGTCTCATGATCTCTTCAAACAGTATGGTCATTAACAAAACATCATAAGTATGAACACATTACAGTGGATAAGTTTGGACCCTTATAGTGTGTGGACATTAGCCCCAAAGGCAATACAGAATTGGATGCACTGTTCATACCTAAATCTGATTCAGAATTTTCTCTTGAAGTTAGTTGTCTTTCTACAGTGCTTCTTGCCAAAACCTAGAGATTTAATTAAAAAAAATGTTTTGTCTGGATTAGTAAAACCCTGATGAAATTTAAGAAGAGGCCATGTCATATTTGGTTACCTGCCAGGAAACTTCAGTATTGCCTGGTCTGGATTTCAGGTCCTCTTCTCCTGTTCTGCTTCTGAGCAATGTTGCCACCCTCAAGCCTGCCATGGTACAGGGTCTGAATCTTTTGGTGACATTGACTTCCCTTGGTTATGGGACAATCTTTGTGTGTGACCTAACTGTAACTTTTGAAATTTAATGAAGAAATATCATATTATGACATTTAAAACTCCATGATCAGTTATTTAATTTCAGTCTAACATCATGTTGAAATAATGCAGGTAAGACTGGTTTGTAAGACATATCATGTAACAGGAAACCTTTATGTGGGAAAAAATACTCTCACTAAATCTTGTCAGCCTTGGTTACCAAGAAATTATAAGTAAATAAAGAAACCCCCAGAACATGGATAGAGATTTTACAGAATTTTATACATAGGTACAAACAAATTATTCTCATGATAAAATACAGAAAAGAAGAAAGTGACCTAATTTGAATGATGCATACAGTCACAGGTCCTCTCACCATTTATAATTTAGAGGCAAAATGAAAAAACATCATGGAAATTATTAATCCTGATTTTTCATTAAATGCCTGTGTTATGAATCTGATTTTACCTTTATCAGCCAATTTTACATGGAAAGGAATTTGGCTGCATATTTGACTAACGTTCTTTATTTAGAAGACTGAAAATAAAGGCATACTGAAGTTTTTATATGAGTGGTAGGATGAAGCTTATCACAGCTGATATAACAAAGAGTTGGTGGATACAGATAAAAATAAATTGCAATAGGCTGTAGACTATCCCACATGTGAATGAGTTAGGGAAAACACTAAAGAAACTCACTGAAGTGTGGAAAAGTCTAGCTTAGTGCACACTTGAATGCTTTTTTTCTCCTGGTTTTCATCATATATTTTTTCAATTTTTCACATTCTGAGCACATGTTTTATTTTAAATTCTTCTACTCAGGTCTAGTAAAATCTTGGCTTCAAGGGAGAAAACCTCACTGTAACCAAGGGGCAGGAGGCTAGCCAAACAGATAGAAGGGGAAGAGATGAAGGGTTTAGATGTAGTTCTGCCAACTCAGTCATTATGTGTAGTAAGCAGGGACATGAAATTTGCATATTAGTTTACTCTGCATCTATGAGATGACCAAAAGGCTAATCCAATCTGTACACTTCTTGATTCTTTCTAAAAAATTATTTCTAAAATAACTTCTCAAATACCAGGTCACCTTCCATTGTTTTCTAACCATATAGAAGGGAGGAACAAAGGGCATGATTGCCAAATCATCAGTGATTTTAAACAAGATTGGTTTAAACAAGAACAACACATCTTGGGAGATAAAATAGATATTGAAGTAGGGGTTGGCAATAGATTGTGACATAAGGTGTTGGAGGTTTTGGCTGTTTTGCTTTGGACGTAATGTTTTGGCATAAGTATACAACAAATAAATCAAGGAAGTGGAAAACTTTCACAAGTACATGACAGCAGTCTGGATTATTTCCAGGCATCATATTGTTTCTTGTTCCTCACTTGAGTGACAATGGAAATTTCAAAAATTAGGGAACTTAGAAGTTGGTTTGCTAACTAGCAAATGCTGGGTTTTCTAATGAAAAATACATGAAAGATTTTGCAGGTGTTAAATTTTATAAATCCTTTAACACCATGTTAAGATACTAAGTAAGTTCAGAGAAAATTGTGGAAAAATATATTCTGTCTGATCTTTTCTTCCTGCATGCTATATTAAATAACTATTTTCTGCATGTTTAGTGTGCTGAGCAGGATCAGGATATATATCCTGATACCATGACCTTACAAGACATATTAGACACATAATTTATGAATGGCAGAATTTAACCAAACCATGAGTACGTAAAAAGTCAACTCCATACAATGTAAATAAACCCGTGAGTTTAAGGAAGGTCGTGCCATGTTTGATTTACACATTACCCTGTGAGGCAACACTGACAAAATCAATGATTGAGGATGTGAGGGAGGAGTTATTTACTACTGGTTCCTGTTTTATCTTTTAATCCCACAAAACTGCTAGGTATGTTCATTCTCAGAATTGTTAAATTTTTGTTCTTAGAAAGATTTAAAGAAAGCCTTAGAGATAAAAAAATAATTATATAATAAGTAAAAAAGATATCTGCAGCAATAAAAATTACAAGGTATGTGATTTTGACTTGATTACCATATCATGATTATCACAATATCCTCATAGGAATCATTGACTTTGATATGAAAAAATAGAACACAAGAGTTGAATATAGAACATACTTGTTTTACAGGGTCAGTCAGACATAAAGTAAAAGGATAATACAGTATGGCCTTACAGCCAGACATGTAACAAAGTATGAAAGATATCCTGCAGATACAGAACCTTTACAAAGGAAAGAGTCACTGAGTATCTGTAAATCTTCCCATAAAAATAATCTTATTACTCAGTGTAGCAAAAGTTTCCAAGACTCTTCCCTAGAAAAAACACTTGCAATATATCCTAGGATGACTTTTCTTGAGCAGGGATGTTGGACAAGATGACCAACTGAGGTCCCTTCCAACCTTACCCATTCTGTGATTTTTTTTTGTCAAGAAGTATTCACCAGTTCCCGTGCCTTAAATGTAACTAGTATGTGGGTATGATTCTCTTCTTTTTAGTAGTGGAAGACACAAGTAATATTATGGGACACTGCCCTCATTCCCAGAATAAATGTGTGTTATCAGTTCACTGCATTCAAACGAAACTGCAGTAAAAGTTCATCAAAGGAAGACATCTCTAGAGCATTCCATGTTTCTGTCTATCTTCAGGTATCATTATGTAAGGTATATCTATTCATAAAAGTCTAACAGTGAGAAAAATATTTCAAATTATTGAAGACTGCTAAGCGTGCAGTTTAACGTGAAAATCACATTAAAGGAATGAAGTCAGTTTAGTGACAGTTAGGTGCTGAGCCAGACAAGAAGTAAGATGGAAAAGGCAGAAGCAGCAGGATGCTAAGCTTTAGTTAGATGTACTGACAAATCGTAGTTTATTGAATGAAGGCTGAATGAAGGACTGAGACTACTGCTAGAGGTGACAGTTTGACAAGATATCCAGAGAGGAACTGGACACAACACAATATAATGTACATAGTATATAGCAGTTTTCTTAATGAAGTAATTTTCAGTGCAACCTGGAGAATTTCCTTAGCAGAAGTATTACCTGTGTACTTTGTAATCCCTGACAAGTAGTATGGGCCCATCTATAAATCTATATAAATTTGCTGTGATTGTTCATAATTTAGTATTTGCAAGGCCTTCTTATAGCAATCCCTCTAAACAAATAAAGGCAAATTTTAAAATACAAAGAGATTTCCATTGGCTGTTAAGACTTACACTTTTCCTTAAACCATTTTACCAGAAGAAGTGTCTGAATTGGGTATTAATATACTGGGTTTTAATTCTATGCTACTTTATTCTTTTTTGAATATTGATGTATATTATTTTATAAGAATAAAGGACTATCTAAGGCTTACTGTAAATATCTGCTGGCATGGATGCATGTAGTGGTGTATTTTTGGTTTTATCAGTTTTATGTATGTATTTGTTCCTTGTTTTATATTGTTTTTTATAAGTTGTAATGGTTTGTCCCATGTCACCCATGTTTAACCCTTTTTAGTTTTACCCCAACCCTCCTTATGTGTCAGTCATAAGTTAAACAGCCCCTGGGTCTTCTCTATCAATTTGAAGCCTCTCCCAAAAGTCTAGAATGTTCCAGTGAGGGCGTTGAGTGATTGGACAAGACTCTGGCTGTCTCCCCGGCTGAGTTATTGATTTGTTGTAATATGTGTCATTTACCTGTAGAGCCATGCCCACATGATCCCTGATTAGTCCTCAGTTAGACCCATCGCCAAGTTCCTCCTCCCAGTAAAAGATGTTACATTTGGGTGCTCTTCCTCTTTCTGCTGAGGGCTCCTTCTGGTGAGGGGTCTCTGCTGAGGCAGACACCCTGGGCTGAGGTTATCCCCACTGTGCGATGAATAAAGCCAGTGGTTGAACCCTGAGCAGACTGTCTCCTTCTTTCCTGCTGTCGTCGCTTCACTTCTGCAGGCAAACCAGAACCCACGGGATGGACAAGGTTCATTCAGCTACCGAGCCGTGCCCCTTCTTGCCCTGGTGCCAGGGCTGGCCGAGGCAAAGAGACACTGACACCGTGACATATGCAGAAATACCAGTTGCCAAATATGCAGTCCTTTTATAACTTGGAACAATTTTCTTGGTAAGGGAATTTTACAAGTACACAATTTTTGCTCCTACAGGTATCACTGTATGAACATTTCCCATGAAGATGAAAAAGGAAATGAACAGTTTGTTGATAAGATATCAGAAAATTATGTAATGCTGATCTTTGAAAACTAATGATGGAGAAAAATGAATCATCAAAATGCAGTTTCCATTTTTTTGAATTATTCCACTTTGCTTTAAAAATTACATAGAAAGCAATATATATTTAAATTTTTCCAAGACATACTTTTTGTCAGAAATTTTAGTTCCAGAGATGTTTTGCTAGCATTTAATTTAGGGTACTACCTTGTAGATTTATAATCTACATTTTTATTGACCTTTATTTTATAGTAGCAACATATCTGATAAAATCATCTTCTGCTTTTTTCTGTAGTTAATTGTAGTTATTACTGTATTTGATATCTTTCTACATACTGAAATTCTCAGAAAACTTTAGTCCTCATTTGATAATTTTTATGTGTTGAAATACAGACTGGTGATAAGGCTTGTAAATAGAGCCCTGTTTCCTTCACATGAAGGAATATGGAATTCTTAGGTTTGAATACATGTGCAGTACGTGACTGAACTTCAAAATGAAGTAAAATTCAAATGATCAACTTATTTCTAAGATCTGGATTTGTGTTGCTGAGGGGCAGAACTGTAATTTCCTTAGTACATTTTAGGGGTCATAAGAATAAAGAAAGTTTATTTCCCTTTCCTGGATTGTAAAAGAAATACTGTCTTTAATAGATTCATCATTTTTATTTCACAGGTTTTGGTAACTTAGGTGGTTCTCCTGATTTAAAAATTTTAGCCTAAATAATCAGAAATGCTTATTGTTTGCTAGTGAGAGCTAACTTTTGAAATACAATTGTGAAAGTAGAAACGCTGGCTTTCAAGAATGAAAATATACCAGAAAATTGGATTCTGGCAAATATGTCATTTATCTTCAATAGAACATCTCAGTTAAAACATAATTGAAAAGATGAATTCTTTTAGTCAATTACACAAATTTTCCAGATTGTGACAGTGATCTCTGTAGACAAGATCCATCAGGAACATCTGAAAATTTGTTACACATATGTGTCTACATTTACATCTGTAGCAATTGGCCATAGTTACTCTCATAGCATGAATAGAAATTAAAGAAAACATCAAAAATCCCCCTCAGGGTATATGGGGAGAATATAAGGCTATGTGTGAAAAAGGTGCATATTTTTCCTTGGTGAAAAGATTATTTTGAGTATGCACCCAAGTTACCTTTTTTTCTTCTGTTTGTTCAGGTTTTTGCTTTTTCATAAGTAGGTAGGTAGGTAGTAGGTAGGTAGGTTCGTTGGTTGGATGGTTGGTTTGGTTAGTTGCTTATTTGTGGGTTTTTTAAGTCTCTTTGATGAGAGAAGTAACTTAGATAGTTTCCTGGGCAGGTGATATCTTTCCACCACAAAAATGGTGGCTTTAGATCAGCAATCAAGGGAAGGAGTGAACCAGTCTGTGATAGGGAATTAGTGGAGAACTTTTTCTACAGAAAAAATGTGGAAGAAGTAATCGCTATTTAAGTCAGATTTCCTGTGCACTCTCAGTCAGCCCAAGGTTCAGTTCACTGCCCACTTTTATAAATGTGCAGTTTCTAAAAAGGATTCCACCTGCATTGCAGTTCTTCTTGAATATAGCAGTTACTAAAGATTTTAACATTTCTAGGCATCGCTTTATGATATGAATTGCTCTGAATTCTGCTTTCCCAGCAGCAATTGCTTTGGTTGGTTGTGTAATTGGCACATTCATCTTAGGAAGAATTATTACGATGGATGTAATTTAGTCTATTTATTCATTGCAATTTACTGAACATTAGCATAACTCCATGGGGCCTTTAGCTACCAAGAGGTAGCTGAAATGTCCTGTTTGCTATTGGGAAAGAAAGAAATGAGACAGCAACCACCTGTCAATGTAGTAAACCAGGTGTATGCTCTTCTGTGTACCATAACAATTCTCCAGGAAGGCAGCAGAAAGTAAATGGGATGTGGTTTCAGGGACAGGGACTGCTGTTTGTAGTTTATTTTATGACACACAAGTATGAACGTGCTCAGGTTGTTAACAAAAAAATTATATGTGTGAATCAGGTGAAGAAAATAGAAAGAAGTAGTGTTTGAAAAATGTATTTTCCCTCAGTCAGCTTAACCTATTGCCTGAAAGCTGGCTATAGAAAGGAAATACGGAAAATAAGACAATAAAAGCATATGATTGTTGAAATTTTCTTTTTCCAGGTTATATGGATAATTTTGCTTCTCCTTGAATATTTTAAATTTTTTTTAAGGTATTAACTGCTAGATTGTTACAGATGCTTGAAGCTACGAGGAGGAGAAATTTACATAGTTAAAGTATTTCAGGTTTATTCTGCTCTCTTCCTTGCATGGTTTGCTTTGTTTTTCTTATCTGAGTCAAATGCTTAGGATAAGCAAGTTTTATAGTTTTATAGTTTTATTTTGGTTTATTTTGGGACTTTTTTGGGGTTTGTTTGTTTGATTGGTTGGTTGGGGTTTGTTTTGTTTTGTTAGTTTGTTTTGTTTTGCTTTTGCAGAGCCAGGGGGTTGTTTGATTTTTTTTTTCTCTGTTAATTATTGATTTACCTGATTTATTTGTATTTTTTCTACAGACATGGATATATATACAAAGCAAAGTATAAATATACGAACTCTTACATTAATAAAATTATGGTAAGCAGTTCTGTCACCTGCACTATTAACATTTTTCTTTTTTTATAGTGTGTGTTAGGTTAGAATTTGTCTGCAATACTCTTTGTCACAATTCATGGATTATTTCCATGAATTTGCATGCCAGGAAGAATCTAGTGACTGAGTGTTCTGTAGTACTCCCAAAATCAGTAGTGATTGCTTTAATGAAATTCTATTTCTTTGATTTTTCACTTGTCTTTGTGTTAAGGAAGAAGACCTTACAATGTGAGGCCAGCACTTACGCCTATAGGTATTAGTCACATTAACTCAGCTGCCATTATGTTTTTATCTATAGTTTGTCCCTGTGGGAGAAATCTTGCCCTGTGATCATGAAGAATATAATTCCAGTGTTCATCCAGAAGAAAAGAAAACATACACTTACTGTGTCTGTAAATGACTGTGCTCTGTCCCTGGGGTCAAGCAAGGCTGATATAACAAGACTGATCTAACCAACAGGCATGGATCATTGTTCAAAACATGTCCCACACAACTCTGCCTTGGTTGTGTAGCTGCCCATGTTTCTGTATCATGACAAGTGTCAGTTGTCCACTACAGCTGAAATTTAACGTATGATCATTTCTTACATTCTCGCTGCTTCATGATCTAGATGGGCCCTTTTTTTTCCACACCCACTCTGGAGAAACCTGCTGGAAGTTAGTGGAACTTACCCTGCTGGAAGTTAGTGGAAGAAGTTTCCCTTCAACCATTGCTACTTTTTCCACACTCTGAACCTGTACTACACAAGGATGAAGTGATTGCCATGTCACACTGTTGGGAAGGACAAAGCCTGGGAGACTCTTCCATGCCATGCATACCCATAATCCTCTGTATCAGCACTTACTGCACAGGAAAAGGCGTTGCTCTGTTTGCTACACACACATGGCTTTTGACACATGCTGATCTACCTGCTGCACTTGCTGTGGAAGAATGTCTTCCTGTTGCAGTGAGATGGTTGTGCTAAAATTTCTTCGTAGTTCTGTGCAGTTCAGCAAGATTCTCACCCTAAGGCATGCATGTATCACCTCCTTCATTCTCTTCAGTTTGCAGGAACCAACAAGTTTCACTCCCTGGAGTCTGACACTACTGAGGTAGTGGAGCCTGATCACACTACCAAGCTTGATTCTCCCTCATTTAGGATTTTCTGAACTAGTAGCGTTTCTCATGGAATATGATGAATCAGGGTAGACAGTCTAGAATTTAGAATTCCCTTCTCAATATAATCTGACTTAAATAGTCAGTACAATGCTGAGCAGTACTAGAGCCATGGGTCAGGTTGTGTATGTATCTAATTCAAATGTTGTTGTGAAGAGTTAATAGCCACCATGTCTCTCTCATAAAGTTTGCAACTTGAGGTTAATAGTTAAACATTTCTTATGCCAGAAGTCTTTTACTTTTGCCCAGCTTTATACAAGATTCCACAAGGTCTCAATCCTTGGGTACATCTTCTTTGACTCAAACAAACTCGGTCCCTTTAGTATGGCATTTTTAGATATGGCGTTCAGACTGGAAAACTAAACTCTGGCAGCCCTGCCCAATAGGTATGGCATTATGCTTCCTGCCTGTGGTGGATATCTCCTGATCCGGGTTAATCCTCAAACCTGGGAAAATGCTTTTAGGGGTGACTAAAACTGCACATATTGACAGTTGTCAGAGGCACTTCACAAGAGCTGACTTTCTTAACAAGAATGTTTCACTTCCACCGTTCATAGAAGCAGGAGCATCTGACTATAAGGACTGGAGCAGCACAGGCCAGGGGATGAAAATTTCAGGCAGGAAGAAGAATTGGTGTTAAAAGAATAAGAAAGTTTGTGCACATTTCAGACAAGGATTCAAAAATTCAACTTAAGTGCATAGTTTTCAAGTAAGAATGCTAGCTACTTAATATTTTTGGTTTTTAAGTTGCTTTTTAAATGTTATTTTATGCTGACACCCTATATTTTCTCATTAGAACAGTGTAAGTATTAGGGGGTTTTTGTTTGGTTGGGTTTTATTTAATTCTTTGACATGAAAAAATGTTTTAAGTTGACCTTTGAACTTTAACTATAAATAACTATTTCACTTCCACATATTTGTGAGGCTAGCTGCAGGAAAATGTTCTAGTTGAGAGACAGAAAATCCCACAACTTACTCATGCATAATTTTAATTCCTTGTCTCTTGACAATGAGTTGAAGAGAAGTACAGAGTCAGTTTCTAAATGGAATCCAACAGCTAACAGCATCTGTTTTGGCTTTCTTTTTGCTTTTTTTTTATTTCTTGCTTTAGATAGACAGCACTAGATATTTATCCTTGGATCATATATTTTTCTAATCCGCAAGTAGGTACTGAGTATAAGATCTTGTGAAAAAAAATACATGAAGAATGCTGATTCGTAATGAAAGGGAGAAAAGGGAGTTTTAAACTTCCTAGAAAAAAAAGGGGCATTTTTGAGAGATGATGTGAAAACAAGTACTCTTAAATATGATAAATGTATAATTAACTATGGCAGATACACAATTTAATTAAAAAGAGAAAAAGTATCTCCTCTAACTAAGGGGAGGGAAAAAGGAAAAATCTGGATTTTTGTCATGAATGATTGTCACTTTAGACCCTCTGTGGGATCTGTAGAGATCAGATCCAATTTCCATGAAGTGAAGATGCTTACACCCAAGCAGAAATTATGACTGACATTTTTTCAGGAAGGGAAGACTCCTGTTGTAACCTCAGTTAAGCTGGGGAATTTGGTTTTTTTTTCTTGGCTTAAGAATTTTGTAAGTATTTTGAATGATGCTGTATGGTTTAGATAATACAGAAAAATAGTTTATATATGACATTTGTCTTAATGTGGGATTATGCACAATTTGAAGTAACTACATTACAAAACAGATCTTATAATTCAAGGATTTGATGACTGGAGGATGACAGGACCTGGAGAAATAGAGTACATTTCCATTAGAAAACAAGCCAGAGATATACCATCACAAAAGCCTGAAGAAGTAAGTCACCTCTGGGTGTTTGTGTGTGATCTTGAAGGCTTCTGGTATACAGTATGATCAGAAAAACACTTTTGCTCCCAGATCACAAAAAGAGAGTCCCAGTACCATATTCTCAAGTACCAGCTTTAGAACATTAGTTCTAAAAATTTTCAGAAATGCAGTGCTACAAACCCTTCAAAGTTCCAGGGATTTGAAAAGCTCATAAGTTCTTATGGCTTATGATAATTTATATTGGTGTGGACATAAACAGCATAATTTTAAAAAGAACCAAAACCCCAGTTTTTAAAAGATCTATGGATAGTACTGTAATAAACACAATATTTTGCTGAAGTAGTGCATCATGCTTGATTTAAAGGGAATGCATGGATGTTTTTGACCTCTTCCCCTCTGTAAAATTTGGCAAAACTCAGACATAATATTGAAGACAATATTAGCTATTGTTGCTGCAGACCTTTGATATTATTAAGAGTGCCAGCCGATGGGATACACATGTCAGAAACTGTTGTTGAGTAAATAAACTGGTAGTGAATTAGTGGAAACCTAGAGCATGATGGCAGAACAGAGAAGGGCTAGCAGAGTTTTCAAAATTGCTGTGAGAACCACTACTCAGTCTCTGCCCGTGAAAGAGCATCTCTCTTCTTTAACATGCTAACTCATCTACCATTCTGTTCTCATGAAAGTCCATAGCCTGTTTAAATGCTTCCATAAGCAACTATTTGGAAGGAGCAATTTGAAGATGCAGTCAGCAAATATGGAAAAATCTGAACTGTGTAGCTGTGATTTAATCTCAGTCCTTCGGAAACATGCCAGCGCAGTTAGGCTGATGTAAGAGACAAGAGTAACCTACCACAAACCAGCTTTAAATTGAAAGGAAATAGTTGTTTACAATACACGGAAAGCAATTTTCTCAGTTATATTCTTAAGGTGACATTTTTGGATCCTGTTTACATCTTCAAACATTGCTTTCCAAAATATTAATTGAAAACAAGGCGACTCAGACTTCATTTGATCTACATTTTTATCCGTTCTTAGTTCTATTCTTAAACTTCATTTTATTAGTGGATGACAGGGGCACAGATGTAATAACATAAATGAGAAAGGGAAGCAGTTGTCTTTCTCTTTTATTACTTACTGAATATTAGGTTGCTTATATACTAGTATGCAAAGCCAAAATAAAACTTGCTTGATATAACCTTGACTCCTTCTATTTTCTGTGCATAGAATCCATGAAATCTCAGATCTTATTTTATTAAAGTTTAATATCTTTCTAACCTTGAACAAGAAATTGCTAAAACAAAGATCGACTTCTAGTGAAGTATAGATACCAGGCTTAGAATGCACCTGCATTGCTCTATAAATACAGAAACAGGAACAGCAAGAAGCAGTGTTGGTAGTTATTGAAGCTGAGGCAAACTTTCAATTACTTAAGTGGTGAGTTTAAAACTTGGAGTTTTGATCTGCAGATGAAGCTTGAAACCTTCAAAGAATTGCTATCCACTCACAAGATTTTTCTCATGGAAATCTTGTGAGAAGAAATAGCAGTCTGAAAACTTATATATGAGTTCAGTGACTGCAAACTTCCAAACCCTCTGTGGGGGATATATCCCAATAGGAAATCTTACCTCTGCTTTTATTTTTTAAATATCTTGGGTTTTGACAGAAAATGTGTCACGTTCTAAGGTTAGAGAATTCCACCATTCCACATACCCATGCATCATGGTTTCATTGTCAAAACCCTTTTTAAGAAAAAAATTCCATAACCTGCATATTAGCAACTGCATGTTTCCATTCTAATTGAATTTTGCTTGCCAGCAATCTACTGTGAAGGAAACGATAAACTGTGATGTAGTTTTGGTCCCAGTACACATTTACTTTTGAGATCATGTTAACTCTTTCCACTTTTAGAAACTACATCAATTTCATATGTCCTGAAGAAAGGGGTTTATGAAGAAAATCTATATGATCACAGCATGAAAGACTTTGCCACTCTTGTCACACTAGTAATTTTCATGGGGGGTTTTCATAGACAATTAAAACATTTTAAGTAAAGCTGTTCAAGATGTCCTTCTGAATATTCAGTAGCTAATAGAAAGACTCTTGCTATTCCAGAGTACGGGAGCAAGTAATATCAGGATGCTGGTGACATTAATTAATTGCTTTATCACCATGATATAAAATATGTTATTTATCAGTGGCAATGCAATGTCTCCACTAGAAACAACCCTAATTATTTATTAACATGTTAATGCTGCAGCTTTTCTCTTGGTAACTATGCAATAAACCAGTGAATTCATGTCCTCATTACACTCAAGTATATCAGTGTGTAGATATTTTCCAGCACTTTCAATGTTCTTTGTGAGAATATTTTTATGGACAGCTTCTTGGGATATAAATAAACATTTTTACTAATATATTTCAGCTACATCAGCACTTGAGATCTACTTTATATTAAGTTCTGTAGGTGGTCTGAATTACTTTTGATTATTTTTAAATATTAATGCAGTACTGCACTAACTGTAATGTGCAATATTATAAGGTATACTGAACTCTAGAGAGATTTACAAATCAGGTTAATATGAATCTTGCTTTACTGGGAAATGTTTTCCACATTTAATAGTTAAGTGGAGAAATCTGCTATTCTGTGATATTAGCAATAACATTCCAAACAAGTAATGTAGTTTTTGACTCTGTAAGGTAGAATGATACACTGCAAGTGAGTTATCAGATCTCATGAAAGTAAATTCAGTGTGTTTAAATACCCACGTCTGTATTATCTTTACAGTTCATGAAGTTTCTGTTACTATTTGCTTTTGGTAAAAGTGTTAGAAAATGTATGAGGCTTTTATTGCAAGTCACTGCACTATAAAACAATGTTTTTGCATGAAATCATCCCCAAATATACATAAATCATGTTTCTACTGTTCATCATTATTTCTAGGGGTAGACTTGGCAGTGCTAGGCTAACAGTTGGACTTGATCATAAAGGTCTTTTTAAATCTAAGCGATTCTATGATTCTGTGATACAGCAGTTGCTCAGAATTACAGATTAGTCAGCCATACAGTTCACATCACTAGCCATATTATATAGTATAATGTACAGAAAAGCAACCTTACTTTAAATAGCAATTTCTCTACTTAATTTCTTTGAAATCAGCTTTACTTTTGGCACATTTTCTATTAATGTAGAATAATTGGCATAAGAAGAAGCACTGCAATGGACAAAAACCCAGGTGGCATTGGCTACAATAGGGCTTTATGTAATGAAATAAATCGTGTCATTTGGCACTCTCAAGTGAAAATGTGTAATTAACTGAATAATGCTATACAGAATTAGTAACAAGACCATATTCCACTACTAACTAAGGCAGGTAAATAATTTCAATTATGTAGATCTACAAATAATAAAATATAACTGCACCTGAGGTGGCCTTTATCACAGAATCATGAAATAACAGAATAATTTAGGTTGGAAAAGACATATGTCATCATTGAGTCAAACCTTTGATTGATGAGCACTGTGTCAACCAGACCATGGCAGTAGGTGCCAGTTGTTTCTTGAACACCTCCAGGGATGGTGACTTCACCACTTCCCTGAAAGTAGCCCGTTCCAAGATCTGGAAATCTTGTCAGGGAAGAAATTCTTCCTGATGTCCAACCTGGTGCAGCTTGAGGCCATTTCCTTGTTGTTCCTTGTCATCTAGGAGAAGAGAAATGACCCCCCACCCCGCTATGCCCCTGCATCTACTCCCTCTTTTTGGATTGTAGAGAGCAATAAGGTCTCTCCTGAGTCTCCTTTTCTCCAGACCAAAGTTCAATTCCTTTAGTTGCTCCTCATACAACTTACTCTCTAGATCCTTGACAAGCTCTGTTTCCCTTCTCTGGACACCCTTCAGCACCCCAATGTCTTTCTTGAAATGTAAGGCTCAGAACTGGACACTCAGAGATGTGGCCTCACCAGTGCTGAGCACAAAGAAGCAATCACTTCCCTGGTCCTGCTGGCTACAATATTTTTGATACAGTATTTCTGACATTTTTGATTTAAGTCTTCTAGCTGGACTTGTCTAATGTTTCCAGGAAATGTTATATGTACATTCTAGCTATTAATGTCCAATAAAAATGGGTTTTGTCCAATAGCAATGGATTTTGAACATATAAACTTAGTTCTCTTTATGGGAAGAACAGAATTGAGTGAACTTTGGCTTTTATGTAATCATAAAGTATGGCAGCTATTGAAATTTTATTTATAGACCAGTCATTGGGATTCCTTGCAGATCTGATTCATATCATGGAGAAGCTACCTGTGGTAAGAGGCACCAGCAGGAGGACCCAGGGCTTGGACTCTCAGCATGACCTGTGGCTATGGAAGATGGATGATGCACAAGTCTTCTGGACCTGCAGCCTCACAGCTGGTGAAAGGTTTTGGATAGCAGGAGAACTCAGAAGCAGGAGAACATGAAGGACATGTTGCAACACTTTGGATGAAATGAAATTAAATATTTGTACTTCAAGATTGTTTAACTTCTTTGGGCTCCTGCCAGAGCACAGCCCAGTGGTGATGCAGAGGGCAGCACCAAGTCATGGCTCCAGGCAGAAGAGAGAATTGTGTGCTACTCTAGTGAGTCTGGACTGGACAGTGCAGATTGCTAGGACAGCAGAGCCCTTGGACATGGGGGCAAAGAATGTAGGGAGGAGGAGATCAGGCCTGGGGTAACGAGTGGTGGGGTGATGAGAGCTGCTGGAGTCTGCATGTGTATGTGGTGGTTAAGAGCCCTGGACAATACGCAGAGGGTCAGGGCAGTGGCTGCTAAAAAGCAGTGAGGCAGGGGCTGTCACAGCCTGTCCTCAGTGCCATCACAGGGATGCTGGGTGTTGATGCCTGACAGCCATTGAGCTGCAGAGATTGAGAACATAGACCACAGACAACATCCTTATCCAGGCAGGAAGGCAGATGTCCCCACTGCTGTCATTATCTATGTGGACCTTTGTTGGTCTCAACAGGTTGAAAACGTGCCTGGAATTTTTACCCAATATTAGTGATTTGGGCTCCTTTCCAAAGATCCAGCCTGTATTTCCCTAGATGCTCTTTCTTGCGCTTTTCTGAGATGGGAGGGGCATTTGATTTCCTCTAGTCTTTTGGCAACTTTCTCATTTGCGATTATAAACAGTATCATAAGTGGCCTCGTGATAATACCAATCAACTCCCTCAGTACTTATGGGTGTGTTCCCCCATGACCCATGGGTATATGTATACCCAGATTGCTTAAGTATTTTCTGAGCCTCTTTCATCCAAGGTACATTTTCTGTGCTACAGACTTCGCCCCTGGTCTGGGATTTCCCATGTCCAGTCTTGTTTGTAAAGACCAAGGCAACAACAATGTCCAATACTTCAGCCTTTTCCTGTGTCTAGGGTCACTGTGCTTCATGCCTCATTCATCAAGACCAACATTTTCTCCAGTCTTCTCTTTACCACTTCTGGATTTGGACTAGTCTTCCCAGTTGCCTTCAGTATCCTGTTGCAGATTCATTCAAGATAGATTTTGCTTTCCAAGCCATGCTTTCATCTGCATATCCAGATAGTGTTTTCATCTTTCTCTCAGGTTACCTGTCACTGCTCCACCTTCTTGCCTATTTATAGTTCAAAGAAAGACATAAACTTGCCTTTATTGAGAAATATGAACCGTTATCAATGACAAAACCTCCTGTATTGCGACATTTTTCAAAAAGTGACTTAAAAGTAGACTATTGTAGTAGTCCAGCAAAAGCAAGTAGTTATTAAAAATGTATTGTCCTCTAAGTTGTGTATACAATCAATGACCAAAGTTTTTTTAAATTAATGACTAAATATTGAGAAATATGACTCAGAGTATTTACAAGTTTGACTCTACCATAGGGTTCTTTCCCATGGGATTATCAGGGGTTTGGAGTTCTTCAGTAAGACTGCTAAGCTACCTAATGCCAATCAAAGCACTGCTTTGACTATTAACATGGATAAGGCTAGAGTTTCTTACCTACTTGTGCCTAGCAATACACCAATATATCCTGTTGACCCAAGATGGGCTGAAGCCTTCCGCCCTCAATATTCCTTGTTAAGCATCTCTGTAAGGAAGTTGTGGGAATGTACCATATGATAGGTCAATGACACACTGGTGATGCTTCACACTGTCTTTCTAAATAGATATTCAGGGCTTCTACAGCATCTGGATAGACAAATCTATAGGTGGATTATGCCTAATGAGTTTAAGGCAAGACAATGAGGTTAACCTTGTCACTGTGGGGAGGAAACTTTTCAAACGTACAGCATCTGAAACAAGTAAGGTCAGGAATATTTCCTTTTTCCAGCTGACAAAAGAATTATATAAACCTTCATGCTTATCTGTTCAAGCTGAACTCTCCTATGGTAGTTTCATCTCTTCCATTCCCATAATGAAATACTCAAAATATTTGGTGTCATTGGAAGTGAGAGGCTACAGGTGTGGCCTCTCTGGGAAGCAGTCAGATTTCCCTGTGTCCTAAACCATCTGTACAAGTCAGCTCCAAGACAGACCCAGTGTTGGCCAGTACTGAGCCCATCAGCAACAGGGGGAGCTGCTCTGTGAAAACATATTTAAGAAGGAAAAACAAAAAAGAACTTGCAGGGAAACAGTACTTAGAGAATGGAGGAGTGAGAACACATGATCTTCAGATGCCAAGGTAAGGAAGGGGCAGGAGTTGCTCCAGGCAGCAGAACAGATGTTCCTCCACAGCCTCTAGTGCACACCACAGTGAGGCAGGCTGTCTGCCTGCTCCCCATGGGGATCCACAGTGGAGCAGATCCATTTGCATCTTCTGGAGGACCCCATACCAAAGCAGATGGATGTACAGTGGAGGATGTGACCATATGAGAAGCCCATGCTGGAGCAAGCTGCTGACAGGACCTTTGAGTTACAGAGAGAAGAGCTCACGTTGCAGAGGTTCCTAGAAACCTGTACCCCACAGACAGGACCCAGACTGAACCACTTGATGTAAAACTGCAGCTTATGGGATGGACTGACATTACAGGAGTTTGTGGAGGAATATGACCTGTGGGAGGGGGACCCCATGCTGAAGCAGAGGAAAAGTGTAATGAGTCATCCCTCTCAGGAGGAAGAAGCAGCAGAAACAATATATGATGAACTGATCCCATTCTTTGTTCCCTTGGGCCACAGTGAGGAGGAGATATAGAAGTGGAACCCAGGAGAAACGGAGTGCTGAGGGGCATGTTTTTATAAAGTTTCATATAACTTCTCTACTACCAGATTCTGATTTGATTAGTAATTTTAGTTCTCTAGGTTGATTGTCTTACCCATGACAGTTGCTGGTGACCAATCTCTCCTTGTCCTTATTTTGACACATGAGCCTTTCATTATATTTTCTCATCCCTGTGCAGCTGAAGGAGGGCCATGGTAGTGTATCCACCCTGGGCGAACTCACCATAGTATGAAATATGTGAGTCTCTTGGGGTGGGTTTCTTTACACCATAGCAAAAACTGAGTGTGGGGATTAAGTAAATTGCAGAATCTTCAATTTTATTGCAAATAGATAGAAATCTACTGGGGGGCAGTTGTATGTGGAATAACTTTGAATGAGGAAGGATGTAAGTTTCCATTACTATCTTTAAAAATGCCTTGCCATATTGCCAGAAATTTGACTGACCTGTAAAGAAAAGGTAGTACAGAAGTTGCCAGAAATTATGAAAAGGAGCTAGAAGTTCTAAGTAAAATCTTTGTATGTTTTTATTCTTGCAATCAATTTATCCCAACTGGTAGAGCTGAGCAGTGAGGTGTAGATGGAATGGAATGTCCTTGCACATATATTTCTAAAGCATGGAGAATTAAGGTATATGTGCTGATGAGTACGCTCTTAGCCACCAAATGCAGCTGCATTTACTGAAAATTTTGTCTAAAATCAAATTTAACACTTCCTAGTCACACTATCAGGAAACATGCAAAATGAATAATGAAAGCAAGCATTAGATAAAAGTTTATTCTGAATCAAAAATATAGGTGATAGCTGCAGTTCAAGTTTACTTATCTGAGCTTAATTTCCAAAATTGGGAAATTTATCTCCCTACTTTTTAAATGTCACTATGTCTTTTTCTCATTAATAGCAGCTACCTGTGAACACATTACTTTTGACAAAGTAGTGCTCCAAAATGAAATAAGTATTAATTTACCTCAAAGTATGAATCTTGGGGGAAATTGTAAGACTCTGTTATGTGCTCTAGAGGTTATGTTTTCTGGCATCAAATGTAGAAAAATGGTATTGCAGACATTTCATTCGGAGTTATTCTAGGTAGCAGTCTTAAAAAAGAAATTCTTCCTCATTCTCTCTGAAAACATCTAATATTGTTTATCCGGGGGCTGAAGCTCTTCCTCACCTGTTTCTTCTGACTTTGGTGCCTTCAGGGCTCTTTCTCAGACTCTGGGGGGTTTTTTTTGTGTTTTTTTTTTTTTCCTTGATTCCTCACACTGTTGGGCCGGGATTTGCTGATATTTTTATATGCACACACAAGCTTGGCTGAGGATCCTAGCTGTGACCTGTAGTGCCTCTTTTGGAGCCAGCTGTAGTTGTCTGTGTCCAGCACTGAGCAGCACCAGTCACTCCTCACAGATACCATCTCTGCAGCCCTCCCACCCCAATGCCAACGCCTTGGCAGCTAAACCCAATACAGCTTCTCTGGTTTGTCTTACCCCCTTCTTCATATTTTATGGTAAAGTATCAAAGTGTGTGTTGAATTATGAAAGATGTACATTCTACATTTCTCAACTCAGTGCAAAGCAAGTCTGTCTCCTCTCAAATCACATGCAAGACAATGTACAATTTTGACATAGTATGAAAAACAGCTAGGTTTGAACAGCATATGAGTTTTCTCTTATTTGATTCTCTGTTCAACATCAGTCATGGGTGATTTTTAAATTTGGAATAGGCAAGCAATTGGTGTTTCATCTTCCTCTTTAGTTTATGTTTCAAATGTACTTCTTTGTAACATGTTAGAACCAGCAGGAGGAAAATACTGTTGGAGCTGGGAGAAATACCTTGAGGGAAGAGAAAAATGGAAGAGACGCATTAACTGAGGTCCACTGCTCAGGGTCTTTCTGTGCATCAGAAGAAATATTATATAAACTTTCTCAAGACCAAACATTTATGCCTAAGACTGGAAACCACCAAATTTAAGCACAACTCAATGCACTTTCATGCACTGTTTTAACAATTAACAGACTTCAACTATAATAAAGTTTCAGTACACATAGAGAATGAGGAGGAGGAATAAAAGTTCTCCTTTTCACTTTGGTCTTTGAATAAAAAAGTGTCAGAGTCAGCCAGAGAAATTCTTAAACTGAACTCCAGAAATTCTACTGCTGTAAGAGAAGCAGGTAAAATCAACAAAGTATAGCCAAGAAGAGAGAATTTTACCTTTTCTCAGTATTAGAAAGAACTAACCGAATAGATTAAGATAATATCTAAATTATCTACAGTATAATTATCAGTACAAAGGAAACAATTAATTTACATGTCTTATGTTGTTCTTTTTAAGTATTTACTAGGATTATGACACTTTGATAATCACATATTGCAGTGTTTAGAAATTTTTTAGCCATGATTAGGTTTTTTTGTGTGTGTTTGTAATTTTAAATTATAATTGACAAGTGGTCTGCTTTAATTTTAAGATTTTCCCAGCTTTTGTCTTCTTTTAGGTTCATAACTCTTTCTATATTTCTGTTACTTAAATTTCATACTTTTACCACTTTTATGTTTAAAAAATAAAAACAGAAAATGTGATAAAGAAATAATTTTGAGAAATCAGGAACAAATATGGAACTGAGTTATGCATTAAAGTTAATCTTAAGTGCTAATTGTATTTAAAATATATAATACATCGACAGCATGACCAGTTTGAAGAATTCATCATCATGGATTTTAGTACTTCCAATGCAAGGCAGATTGGATATTTAAGTTGTAAAGTCTCCTTGTGTTTCTATTTCTTTCAAAAATCATTTTGCATTTTATTTCTGTTTCTCAAACAATTACTTCACCTCTGACATTTTAAGAGAGAACATGAAAGCAAGAATTTACAATAGCCTCTGTTGTTCTTGAAGGTCAACATTTTCTTTGAGCAGTGAAAACGAAGTGGAAAGTCATCATTATGGTCTTTACTGTGCCTAAAGAATTCTTTGATTTTGTTCAACATTTGCCATTTTCCAGCCACTCAGATCAGAAGAGTACATAAGGATCTGCCATTCTAGACAGTTCCTCTGCATTAGCAACAGGTACTTTTATATCTGCCACAAATGAGATCATCAATTTACTCTGTGTAGTTAAGATAGCAATTGCTTGCTACCTATGCCTTTAATTGTTTGCTTCTCCAGCTTCACAAAACCTATTTTTTAATCAGACACAGATATGTTTTTATCCTGGAAGTATTTCTATAAGGCACCATCTTTTCTGATCTTTGATTCACAGCACTGTGCTCTGGTCACTCTTTCATAAATAGTCTCTCTGTTAGCTTGTCCTCTTTACCTTTCCAGTTTTGCTAAGTCTGCTATTAGATGAAGAATGTAAGGTGCTTTTTTATCTTCCTGCACATACACAAATCTCTACCTGTTCAATTGCCTTCAGAATTAAAATTGCTGCAAACTTGCCCTTGATTATGTTATTTTATTGTTTAGTCACTAGACTTTACAGAAGCTGGGTCTCATTAATTAAGTTTGACATTACAAAGTCACACAATACTGAATAATCACAGTTAAATTCTGACTAACAAATTACTATAGATTTTACATATTAAAATAATTCAGATACATAAGAATATGGATAATAAGGTGCTGACAGAATAACTCATACTAAATTGTCATAATGTCATTTCCATAGGTGAAACTGAGTTAGAGAAAAAAATATGATAGATACCCTTATAGCTTACAGTAGCATAATTTTTCCACTAAAATCTGAGAACTACAAACATTGTTGCATCTTTGGTTCAAAACCAGGTGGAAAGACCAATTAAGTGTAGTGGTTTTGGTTCACCAATCTGAGTTTCCTGGCCAATGCACCAATGAAATATAGTGGGTTTAGTGTTGGCCAAATGCCAATGCACCCACTAGAAAAATTTACTCTTTTTCTGCTGTGTGACAAGGATTAATAGGGCAGCAAAGCAGGCTCGAACTTTAAAAGGTATAAAGGAAAACTTTATTATCAGAATTAGAAGAAAAATAATAAGAAATCACAATAAACGTTCAGAACACTTCCCCTCCCTCTACACACTCTTTTCTTTCCCACTGACAACCTAGACAAAATCTGGAACTTTCAGTCAGTTTATCACCTCTAAAATACTCTTTCATCAGTTCACTTAGGGAGAGGAGTCTCTCTTGCCATGTCGTGGAGACTTCTCCACAAGAAACAGTTCTCTTGTGGCTTCAATGTCATAGTGAGTCAGCCACCTGGGAAACGAAAATCTGTTTGCAGTGTGAGAATTCCGCCCATGCCTTTCAGCCTTCCCACAGCTGCCTTCATGGGCCATGTCAACTTACGGGATATTATTTTAAGGATGAGCTGTTCAAAACAAAGGTTCTCTTCATCTATCTCTGAGATCATCTTCATCTCTGGGAACAGAGGTTTTCTTCATCTTCTTCCCTGGAAGCAAAGGGTCTTCATCACTTTTGTGTCTCTCAGTTCAATCTTTTCATTTGGATCACAGCTACTTCAGCATCTGCTTACTTCAGCATGGTTGCCTTTGCTCATGTCTACAGTTTGAACGCTCCATCCCCCCCATGATTTTTCATGAATTACAGGGATATTTCAAGGTATTATAGTCCATCACCATGGTCTTACAAAAGAATTTCAACCCAAGACTAAAAGCATCTCCTCATTCTCCTCCCATCTAGGATCTGACTCCTTCTTTACTGAGCTTGGTGTCTTCATGTTGTTTCTCTACGTGTCTTCATCCTTTCCTTTTCTCTCACTCAAGAGAGGATTGATGTTTGCAAGTTTCATCCGTGCAGTGAAAGAGTTAGTATCTCGTCCAGGCCTGTGGATGGTCATATGGTCTCTGCCAGGCAGCAGCTGGAGCACTCATGGTGATGGATTTCAGGCCGCACTGGGGGAGCTGTGCCAGGATCTCAGGGGCCTGGGCCAGAATGGCAGTGGTCGCTCTGGCCCCGTGGCTTGTCTCCAGCCCCTGCTGCACTCAATTCCAGCCGTGGGGCCGGCCACTCCCTGCATGGGCTGCAGAGCCGTCCCTGGCCTCAGCCACATGATCTCCCATGTTGCTGGGATAGCCCCTTGGCAAGATGACTTGGTAGCGGTGGCTGGAGCTGTTTACTGTGGAGGATTCTTTGGTGGCCACGCTGGAAGGTGGGAGGGGTGACCAGGATCTCCGCAGCCAGGCCAGGGCTCAGAGGCAGCACGCCGTGGGCCCGTGGCCTCCCTCCCCCTGCCCGGCAGCCAGGCTGCATGGGCTGCAGCAGAGCGAGGCCTGGCCCAGCCCGCGTCTAGTTACCTGCTCAAGGCTGCAAGCAAGAGAGAGATTCCCAGGGTTTGTTAATTTTTACACATGTCTTTGCAGAGGTATGTCTACCTTCCTTAGTGGTTTAACAGATTGTCAATATTCAAACTTAGCCAGCTAATCGGTTCTGTTGGGTCCAGAGGAAGGTGTTAGCAGTCCTCACAGGGAATCACTTCCAAACTGATGATTTTTGTCCTTAACTAAAACCAAGCTATGTTAAACCATGACATTAAAAGGTATATTTGTTAATTATTTTTTTTATTTGGCTTCTATTTCACAAGTTTGTGTTAACAATATGGAACCAATGGTTATACAAAGCAGTGTATAGATTTAATTCTATAATTGCGTTGAAACACATCATTGCCATAATAATAAGAGAGACATCTGTAGGGATAAATGTGCAGAATGTTACAATAATGTTGGAAAAGTAATGGAAAAATGTGCAATGATTTAATATAAAACTATTCAGTCTGAATATATTCAGATGAATATTTCTGACTGTAAAATACTGTCATGGGCTACAAATATGAGGAATTAAAGTACTGATTTTCATTTTCTTACAGCATACAGAGCCATGGATCAATATCTATCTATTTATAGCCATTTCAATAGTTTTCCAAATTGACCTAAAAATATAACTTAATCTAAAATTGTATTGTGTAGTATATTTAGATATGCTATCCTATACAGAACTTGATGCTATACATAGTTGGAAATTCATAGGCTGACAATAAAAAAATAAAACCTTACAATTCAACATGTGTATTTGTAGTGTAAAATCTACAAAATTTCTTACAGAGCAGTATAAAGACCGCAAAGGTGGGCTTTTTTCTTTTCCTTAGAAATTAGAGTTTATGTTCTTTATTCTATTTCTGATGCAGATCTCAAAAATTAATCATATCAGTTTTTACTTTATGTATTTTTGCTGAGATTGATTCCAAGGTTTTTTTATCAAGTGGCTTGAAGTAAATATGAAATAACTAAGTCTGAGAATAGCACAAAAATCTTTGATGGGTGATGATGAAGACAAGACTGATTTACAGGTGATTTTTTTACTAGAAAGAGTACTGAATACAATAGGGAATTTTAAAATTTTTTCTTTATAGATCTGGTCATGTACATTGAAGATGAGAGGTCAGTAAAAAAATAGACTAGTGAACTAACCAGTGTGCAAATTCTGACAGTCAAAAAGTGATTTGGTTGCCTTAATTGTAAATTGCATTGTCCAGAATGCTTACAAATCCTGTACATTTATTAAATAAGTTAAATTGTTGTCTGTTTTCATTTGGGAGAGTGAACTAAATAGGGGAAATAAAAATTGGATATGTCGTCATTCGAGACGAATAATTAGCAAATTTAAATAAGTATAATGCAAAGAAAAACTCACATTGAATCAAAAATCTAATGAATCAAACACAAGATTCCACTAAATTAATCTTGTAATTGGACTATGCATCTGTATACAGAGGCTCATACTATTTTACAATTGATTAGGAATGGTCATCAGAGAGATAAGACCAGGAAAACTAAAGCGTTTTCATACTACCACGTCTGAGGTTGATATCCTAAGAGAGATGTTGCACTTGAAAACCACCCTAGGTGCACTGAAATAGAAATTATTTCACACAAGATGAAACGTAGCAAAATAAATAAGTTTATAACTATAAATTACACCAAACATGGAGATGTAATACAAATAATTTATATGTAGAAACTGCTTAAATGTAACAGTGGGTATTGGAATTCTGTATTAATTTATATGTAACTTTCAGACTAGCTTTTGGAGGAATTTTAAATAGTTGTTATACATAAGGTTCTCTAAAATAGTCTTCTGATTGCTCAGTGTAAATAATATTTGAGATGTTTGACAGTGTTATGAATTAGTCTATGTGAACAAGTAAACCTACTGCAATATATAGTAAAATTTAGCTAACTACAAGGGCAATAAAAATCTAGTGCAGTTGTGCATATAAATTAGATACATTTTGCATCTCCAATTTATTAAATTGCAATATTTTAATTACTTGTACAATAAATTGCATAATTATGTAATGAGAACCAGGAGTAATTATGTTAATTGTTGCTTGTCATTGTATATCAAAAAGCAGAAAGTGTTTTCTTGACAAAGCCATTTTACAGAAGTGTTATTTTGCATGGAGGTGCTAGAAAAGATCCCTAATTAAAGTAGTGACAAGATTTATATTTAAAAGCCTTTCGTTAGCTATGACTGAATTCAATAATTCTTTCTATTGTTTTAGATGGTTCTTGGAGTGGATCCCAAATAAGATTAGGACTTGTTAAAATTCTTAAAAATTAATTAGATGACTCTCTCTTCTCCTCCCCTTTGCATTCTTTCTCTTAAAGAATGCAGGTCCATCAAATCACCAAAAAAACTTAGTTAATGGGTACCCACCTTACTATCTAGTGTCAGAAATGAAGGCACATTAAGAAAACATAGGAAGTTCTAGTTAGAAGTTGCTTATCATTGTAGGTGTAATAATAGGTGTATCATGTAGGTGTAATAAGGTGTAATACCTTAGTATCCAATCAGAAAAACTCTTCTGTTAATAATTAAGTCAGGAGTTCATGGTTTTTGGTTTAGTTTCACATGATTCCGTGTTTCATGGATTTAGGTGAATAGCTGCAAAATTTTAAGTGCCATCTATCCAATTTGAGACTTTTAAAACTTTTGTTTTGGATTATCATTGCCTTTACTTTCAGGAAAATGTGAGATTATCCTATGAAGTTTTTTAATGCAGAGTCTGTTGTGGGCCTTACACAGCCTCTTTGATTGGAGAGGCAATAGAATTAGGACAATCTTTTAAGGTAGATCCTTTATTTCAAGCACTTCCTGGTGAAATCTTCTGAACATGTCTCATGTGGAGAAGTGTCTAATCACAGAACTGAATAAAGCCCAGATAAAAAACAGAGTAAGTGTATTTTGCTTGTGGTAGTTAGGTGAAGTTCATGCACTCAAACCTACTTGGCCTTTCAGGTACAAAGTTCTGGAGATGAGTAGTGCACAGAAATCTTTTTTCTGATTGGAAGTATAATGAGGAAAATCCAGAACACAGTAAGGGAAGACTTGACTGATTTTCTTCTGACAACCCCAACCCCGCCCCCAATTCTGCCAATCCTGTTTTACTGACAAGCTTGCAATTGCCAAGCTACTGGAGAAATTATCCTATAAGATTCCCGATTGCTGATGTAAAGCACCAGTGCAAATATAGTGGTAGCTGAAAACTTCTCTTAGACTCTAAGAGTTGTTGGTGCTTCAGCTGAAGCATGGAAAACACTATTTTGCAAAAGATTTTTGGAGGTTTTACATTAGAGATGCTGATTTAAATCAACATCTTTCAACAAAGATTATCATTGTAACTTTATAAAAAGAAAGGGCATTCTAAAATAGGCTCAGAGAATCATTTAGGTTGGAAAATATGGTTGGAGTCCAACCATTCTGCAACAAATCTGGTAAAATAGAATATAATTGATAAATATAGCCAGATATCAGCTAAAAGAGAAGATGCTGAGCCTGTTGCTAATTCTTATTGGGAATGAAGAGGGGACACCATTAATTACGGTATCTCTGAAGATGAAGAACAGTCTCTTCCCTTGATGCTCACCTTGATGAATATGAGCTCTCATGGGGGAGGTTGCCATCATTGGAATTTTCTAAATATTCCAGACTTCTTCTGCAGTTAACTCACAAAAAAAAATTGCTGTTTCCAACAATGTTCTCTTCTCTGTTCCTTTTATAGTTTGATGACTTGGCCCTATGTCTTGGGGTGACATGATGTTTGTATCCCAATCGTCTGATAAGTCTGGGAGCTGGGGGGAGGAGAGAGGCGCACAGTTTGTTTTTAGAAACTGTCCTCCACCGGCTGGCCTTGAGAGTCGAATTCAACACACACGGAGAGTTGTTTTTTTTCAGTAGTTAGTTAGTTAGTGTGTAGCTAGTAGGAGAGGGGAGAAACTTCGCTTTCTTTTTTTCCTTCTCCTGTTTTTTTTTCTTTTTTTTTCTCTCCTGTTTTTTTTCCTTTTTCACCTTCCCTTGGAACTGTTAAAAATCTCTCTGGACTGAAGACCCGGGGGAGCGCTGTGGGGGCTTGCATCTGGAACCCACCAAGATCTGTGCAGCAAAGCTCCCCAGCACCAGAGGAACTGACACAGAGCAACCACCTACAGGACGGACTTCTTTCCTAAATCTGTCAACTCTCCAGAGCTGCACAAAGTTCTTATCATCGGGTATTGTTCAATTTATTGTGTCAGGGAGTGCTTTGCCTGTTTAATAAACAGGGTTCTTTCCAATTCTCTCTGAGGAGGTTTCTTTTTCGAACCGGTTGGTGGGGAGGGGAGGGAGTGCCCCTTAGGAGGTTTCCTCCCAGATTTGTCCTAAACCACTACACCCTATCAACAAGTTTCTTACTCCTGAAGCATTTGGAGGAAAAGTTTTTACTAGTTATTACTCTTTTTGCTGACTGTCACAAACTCTTGGACAGCCTTAATTTGTTTTAATGTTCACCTGCCACTGAATCATTCCTCTGTTGTAGTTACGTGGACTTACTGAAGCATGGCCTTGGTTCTCTAATCTTCCTTACCCTGCTGTTTACTCATAGTGAATTTGCCTTTTCTCAAGGTTTGTTTGGTTTATTTTTCTGTGGTGGATTCCACTAACTTGTGTTATTTGTAGGGTACTTCTAAGTTGTCTTCATTATATTGTTAAAGGTTTCCTTCCTAAAGTTATCTTCTTTTTTTTAAGTAAGTTTCCTAATTTTTATCCCTTGAGAATTGAATTTTAAAATCATATATGTTGCTGGAAGTCTGTGAAGGTTTATCTCTCCCTAGTGGTCCATTGCTAGCAATGGTAGAAAGCTTAACATCTCATACTCAGAAAGAAGTCTGCTCCTGAGTGCAAAGTGTTTTGTTTCTGTGTTTAATATATTAGCTTAAGCAGTAGCTACTTCAAATCCACTGAAATACACCAGTAAAAGAAGTAATTATACATAAAAGTGTATGTGTGAGTTCATAGAAACTAGTATCCCAGTGGGCTTAGTAACAAATATTCCAAAGGCTTTGTATTCAAAATCATCGTAAAGAATATATGTAAAGATAAAGAGGTTTTAAGGAATTCAGAAAGAGAGATAAGGGAATTACTAATAATGCATGTTCACAGAAGCAAAAATCCTTCACAGAGATTCTGAGAGAAAATCAGATTTCTCTCTTCTCCAGCTTCAGCTGGGAAGGTTTTATCAGTATAATGGTGGGGGTATTTTTGTTTAAAGGATGTATATGAAATATTAGTCTAATTTTAATTGGGAAGGAGAATGCTACAGGTTACAAGATTGAAGGCCTTTAAAACTATTAAAAGCTGTAAAAATATAAATTACTTTAACAATAATTGCAAACCCCATTGCAATATGAAAAATAAAGTATTCCTAAGCATTCTGCTAGGAGATAGAGCAAATGGTAATTTTAGATCTGAGTTTGTACAACTATCATAAAATTCATGGAGAAAATCAGACCATAAAAAGGGAGGAAAAACCCAAAGTAAGACGCTATTTTTCTGATAAGCTGTTCTTTGTTGAACATTTGTGGTAAAAATCATTTAGTTTGAGCAGATGGTCTGAAGTGCTCTTTTTATCCAGTAAGATTTCAGGAATTTATGTTGGGCAGAGAGACCAAATGTGACAATTCCGTATAATAAAATCAAAACCAAGTATAAAGACTTCTTAATTTTAAATTATTTTCTAAGCAAGTTATATAATGCAGCTTCCTATCACTCTAAAATACATTTTTTAGGTTTTTAGCCCTGCTTTTTGTTTAGGTACATGTGTTTGTGAAATTTTTTCATTTACATGTGAATTTCCTATAGATATTGCCTATAATATTCAAGCTTATGTTATTGTTAAGCATTTTCTGACTATATCAACTCAAAAATAAAGAGATATGTGGACTCTGTGATAGACATAACTTATGCATGTAATCTGAAATTAAGCATTTTAACTGACTTTGAAATTACTCTAGTAGATACCAGTTGTTATTTTAAATATTTCTCTGTGCTGCAGAATTTGATAGTGTTAGGCATAGCTCTCTTATTGTCTTCTCCTATTCTACTTTAACACATATGATTGTAAAGGTCCAGAGTGGATTGAGTGATTAAGGTGTATGGCGCATCATGAGCATCCAGCTGGGGTGGGGTTCTTCTGATAAGGGACTACATTCAATTAATAGCATAACTATTTCCTGACACCTCAGAAAGCACAATTTACTTCAGGGAATGTAATCTGCAGACCAGATGGCTAGTAGAATGGTTTGCCCAATAATCCTATGGTGCAAAGAAATCTTGCTTTTGTCTTTCCTTGGAGAAAGGATAAATAAATGAATGATAAATAAATAAGTGTCATATAAATGTAGTGGGATGACTCTTGTGACTGGAGTGCTGCAGTGAATGGCTACAAGCTCTTCAGAAGCGACATGGGAGGAAAGGGGAGATGCTGGGGAAAGTTTTGGCTGTACAGAGCTCAGGGGCAGTGGGGATGAGGCTGAGTGCCTGTGGGTGACAGTCAGAGGGATGGCCAACAGGGCAGAGATCCTGCTGGGAGTTTGTTACAGACCACCCAGCCAGGATGAAGTGAAATATTCTGTCAGTGGATGTTTCATGATCACTAGCCCTTGTTGTTGTGGGAGACTTCAATATTCCAAATGTCTGCTGGAAACCCAACGCAGTGGAGAGGAGACAGTCTGGGAAGTTCCTGCAATGTGTGGAAGGGAACTTCCAGACACAGCTGGTAGAGGAGCCCGCCAAGACCTGCTGTTCACGGAGGAGGGCTGTGGGAGATGTGGTGGTCAGGGGCTGCCTTGGGCGCAGCAACCATGGAATGATAGATCTTTGATTCACAGGGAAGTAAGGAGAGGGATCAACAAAATGTCTGCTGGGGACTTCTGGAGGGCTGATTTTAGCCTGTTCAGGACACTCATTAAGAGAGTCTCTTGGGATCTTTATCAATTATCTGGATGAGGGAACTGAGAGGACCCTAGTAAATTCACAGATGATGCAAACTTGTGTGGGAGTGTTGAACTGTGGATGACTGGAAGACTTTGCAGAGGGATCTGGACAGTTTGGATTGGTGGTCTGAGGCCAGTGGCATGAGGGTCAACAAGGTGAAGTGACAGGTTCTGCACTTGGGTCACAGCCCTATGTATGTACTGTTACAGTCCTGGGGAAGCTGTCTGGCAGAAAAGGACCCGGGAGGCTGTTTGACAACTAGCTCAACATGAGCTGTCAGTGTGGCCAACAAGACCAATGGAGTCTTGGATTTTGTATATCCAGCAGGACCAGAGCAGTGATTGTCCGTTTGTACTCGATGCTGGTGAGGCCACACCACAAGTACTGTGTTTAGTTCTCAGTCCTCGCAACAGGAAAGACATTGAGGTGCTGGGGTATGTCGAAAGGAAAACAGAACTGGGGAAGAGCCTAGAGAGTACATTCTGTGAGGAGCAACTGAAGGAGATTGAGCTATTTAGGCTGAAGAAAAGGAGATTTAGGGGACATCTAATTGCTCTCTACAACTACTTGAAATAATGTTGTAATGCAGCAGGGGTTGGTGTCTTCTCCCTAGCAGCTAGTGACAGGGTGAGAGGAAATGGGCTTAAGGTGCACCAGGGAAGATACAGGTTGAACATCAAGAAGAATTTTATTCACTGAAGTGTTTTCAGATATTGGAATGAGCTGCCCAGGGAAGTGATGAAATCCCCAGACCTGAATATGCTCAGAACAACCCCATACCAATGGATTGAGGCAGAGTGTCTGAAAACTTGCTTTGCAGAAAAGGAGGTGGGAGTGCTTGTCAACAACCAGCTGAACATGAGCCAGCAGTGGCCAAGAAGGCCAACAGCACCCTGGCTTATGGTCAGCAGGACGAGGGGCAGTGATCTTCCCTCTGAACTTGGCACTTGTCAGGCTGCACCTTGAAGGTTTCATTCCTCACAACAAGAAGGACATTGAGATGTTGAAGCATGTCGAAAGGGCAACGGACCTGATGAAGACTCTGGAGAACAAATGTTATGGGCATCACCTGAAGGAGCTGAGGTTGATTAGGCTGGAGAAAAGGAGGATCAGGGGAGACCTTATTGCTCTCTACAACTACCTGAAAGGAGGTTATGGATAGATGGGATTCTGTCTCTTCTACTAGGTAACAAGTGACAGGCAAGAGGAATTGACATCTAGTTTCACCAGGAGAGGTCTAGAGTTGATAGTTGAAAAAGAAGTTCACTGAAGTGGTCCTTAGGCATTGGAAGAATGTGCCCAAGAAAGTAGTTAAGTCATCACTCTTGCACATATGTAAAAGATGGGGCACTCAGGGACGTGGTTTAGTGGTGAACACATGTCCTGGTTGAAGGGAGGTGGAGGATTTTAGCACCATGTGGGTGTGGCCAGGCTGCTATTTTACAGCACACCTATCATCCTGGAGTGTGTGAATTCAGGAAGGAAAGCTGAGCACCCCACCAGGAGTGTGTCATTTTGCCTCTCTCTCTCCAGCAGGAGAGTGTTGACATCAGACCTGTGGTCCCTGTCCTCTGTGCCACCATCCACCTTTCCCCCGCATTCCTCTGGGATGCTTCTTCAGGATGTGGTGGTGAGGAGAGGAAGCAGCATGGCTCTGGGACATGGTACAGAACAAAAGGCAGAAAAATGCGTCTGAGCCCATCAAGGCTGCGGTGACAGGGAGTTGTCACTCAATGGGACTGCTTTCCCTCCCAGCACAGCAGAGAGATCAAAGGTGTCAGTGCCAAGACGAGCCAAAAGGGAGCCCAGGCGAGCCAAAAAGGAGGATGGTGGAGCAGTGCAAAAGCAAAAGCAACCCGTTGGAACCAACCTCCAGCATACCAGAGCAATAGTAGCAATAACATAGGCACCTGCATGGAACTGAGCTCATCAAAGGGGTGACATGACCCTGCTCATATAACCTGCCGCCTGGGGATGTTGTCATTGTTTTTTCATTGTTTTCAGGCTAGGGGTGGGAAACACTAGCTGCAGTAGCTCTCCTGCCATCTTGGTTTTGCTCCTGAGAACCATGTCATCGGCACAGGGCAACAAATGCTTTCATTCCTGATGGCCATATGGGAAGCATGTGGGAATGTTCACTATAATGCCTTTGTCTCAGGAAGCCGTATGGATGGCTTTGGGGACTGTCTGCCATCTTTCTTTTGTTCTTAGTCATATTTTTTTGTGGGTAAAACATCTTTGTTTTTGTAACTTTTGCCATTGATGTTGATTGATGTTTGTGTCTCTCTTATTCCACTGCTTTGTACTTTCAGTAAATTCTCAACCCATAATCTCTGCTTTTGTCCCTCCCTTACCAGAATGGGCAGCTGAAAGGGCAGTGGTTTATTTGAAGTTTAATTTCCATCTGATCTTAAACCAATGCACAATCACAAGGTAAGATTAATGTTGAGAATCAATGATCTTGGAGGTCTTTTCCAACACTAGGATTCCATGATTCTGTAGGTTTGGGGGTTTGGTTTGGTTTGCTATCTCAATTTACAGATCTTGATATATTGCATTTGCATTGTATTTTGCCTGATGGCAATGTCCAGCTGAGTGAACTATTGCACACCCTACTTATTCAGTGTGAAAAAAATGTCTGGGGACAACTCCTTTGGTTGTTTGTAAGTCAGATTTGAATGATCGAGGGTATAGAAAGTAAAATCACCTCCATCAAATAACAAAACTACATCACATAAATTAACAGAGTACATTTTGACAGGAGTTCTATGTTCCTATCTGTAGGTCTTCTGTCCCTTTTTTTCACTTTCTTGACCTTGGGAATGCAACACTCATAAGCTTAGAGGAAGTGACATTTGAATATTAAATAGCTCTTGTATTATGGTAAGCATATGGTATTGTGTTATGGTGGCCAGATGAGAAGTCTGGCAAACTGATCTGAGTTCCCCAGCAGAAGAAAGCCATGAACCTGTTTGAATGGGTCCAGAGGAAGGCCACAAAAATGATCACAGTTATGCAACAACTCTTCTGTGAAGACAAGCTGAGAGAGCTGGGATTGTTCAGCCTGCAGAAAAGTAGCCTAGGGAGGCTTTATCACAGTGTTCCAATAGATAAGGGGTCTGGGAAAAAAGATGAAGACACTTTACTAGAAGCACCAGAACCAGAACACTCTTAAGACAAGGCATTATATTTAGATTGTGCATAAGGAAGATGTTTTCTATTATTAGAAAATAGAAATATATAGAATAACTATAGAAATAAATAGAAAAATTTCTATTGCATCATGAGGCATGGGAGCAGGTTGCCCAGAGACATGATGCATACTGCATCATTGAAAGTGTTCAAAGTCCGGTTGGAAGGTGTTTGGGACAAACAGATCTAATGCAAAATGCCTGTGCCCATGACAGGGGAGTTGCAATTAGATGATTCCTTCCATCTCAAACTATTCTGTGACTCTAAATCTTGAGGTATTTTTTAAAGTACAGACATAACGCTAAACCAAGCATTAAATAACTTTTGTAAATCTTTGTAACAAAAACAAAAGTGCATCTCATTGAACATTTAACTTTTTTTTAAAACAAATATACTGAAATAGAAGTCATAATATCAGATGTACAATGCAGAAATATACTTTGTCCTGACTTTGTCATTTGAAAAAATGTCAGAAAATCAATTATTTTTTATCAATCTTCTCACATCAAAAATATTACAGGAAATTACTACCTCTGAAATAAAATCACACCAAACACAAGAGGATCTATTTCTAGTATTATTTTAGCATAACTGATGGCTTAATCTTATTTTTGAAAAATACTGTGGGGGGAGTTTCTGAAACCTTTTCCTCATCTGTTTTGTTTTGGAGAGGTCCAGGTGTGAAGAATCTTTGTTCTTGAACATCTTGAACGTCACTGTTATGCCATTTGTTTATATGGTAGTTCTACAGTGGCAGAACAGTGAAGTCTTTGAGAAAGGAAGAGACAGGGAGAAAGTTATTTCACTTGATGAATACATCAAGTCACAAAATAGTCAAAGCATCAATTTTTACCTGTGGAATTCTATGTAGCATACAGCTTTTGCAAGATTCAGGATTGCAGTACAGCAGAATTGCAGACAACAGCTAACAAAACAATGTCAGACTTTTCATAAGAGATTTATAATCTAAATTAGGATATCTGAAAAAGGTTTACATAAACATTATAAAAATCCCCAAGTGCATCCATATTGGGCTGGCATAAATTACTGAATTTTATCTTTATAGGTGTGAAAAAAATTATATATTTCTCTCTTTCTAGGTGGAAAGAGTTGGCTATCAGAGAGAAAGGATAAGAGAAAGTGATAAGTATTACCAAGGCAAGGCCATGAATTTCCATAGCTATGAATGAAAAGTGCAAATGGAAGGAGATGGGGAGGGTAACAATTAGATAAATCTTCAGCTGGAAGATGAGAAGATCTCGGTTGGTGAAGAACAACCTTGGGAGATTGGGGATAACATGCTGAGTATAGAGAAGAACATTCCTAAAATATCTCTGGCATTATAAATAAAGCCTGGAGGATGTTGAATGAATGTCAAACTCAATGTCTCTTCAAAGTGCTAGTTGTGCTGTATTTCCCCTTTGAATCATATGTCCATCCAATTTCTGGTTCTTTTCCATGTCCCATTGTTGGAAGATGAACACTGAAGAAGGTACTTTCAAACCAATCCCCTGAGCTGCAAGTGTGGAGGAACAGAAGGAAAGGGAGCCTGGCAGCCAGTATGTTTGGCTTTTTCTTTCTGATCAAATATGTTTTACAATTGATTTTCTTTTCATCTATGATGTTCTCTTAACTGCCAATTTACAATGTCTGTAAGTACCTTATATATTTGCTATTGTTCTTCTTTGAGTATGACTCTTGGTGGTCCTAAAATATCCTGCAGAAATTGGATACATTTCATTATCTATCAAATTTGCTTTCTTATTTTATAATATATGGAATCACACAGGACACTGGTTTATTAGTATGCAGACATAAGTTCCAACTTTCCTTGAAATTTGGTGTTCTCCTGGTGTACATTAAATATGTAGTTTTAGCAGTTTCTGTTTTCACTACCATAGCAAATTTTAATAATTTTACTTTAATTTATGACTTTATTGGTACTTTGTCATATCTTGTGAATTATTCTTTGCTTTGATGGTGTTGAGCAAGTCTAGAATTTTAGAATTAGAAGGTTTTTCACAGTGTTTTGTTCAACACTACTGCATGAGTATTTAGTGTCCCAAAATTTGTGATTTCACTCACATTTTCTGGTAAAATTACTACTAAAATTCTATGCCATGAAGACTGTCTGTCCCACAGATTCTTGTAAAAAAAAAAAAGTCAAAAATCCTAAATATGCTGCATGTCAGGTGACAAGAAATCAGGTTGTGTATGTTTTGCATTTTGGCCAGTTAAAGGATTTTCAATGAAATCAGGAGAATCATCAGTATCAATTTTATTTCAAGAGAAATGTTGTGACTGCATTCTTCTTCTCTTTTTTATACAGAGTGCATCCAAATGTCATCTCAACAATTTTGTGCCTCACTTTCATGAAGTTTCTTGTTATTTGCCTCAATCATTTCTCTGTAATTCTGAGTAGTTTTAGAAACCAAACTTCTCACAAAATCCTGCTTTTGACCATGTTGAAGATATATAGTGATGATGTGTCCTTTCAACATTTTTCCAATTTTCATCTTTTACATTTATTGACAGTTGTAGAATTACCCATATACTGAAAATTTACGTACATATAACAACTTTCCTTTCAAAAATGTGATTAGATTAGAATATTTGTGCAACTGCTGCTCTTCAGCCTGAGCAACACACGGCTCAGGTAAAAATCCTTATATTTGTTCTGCTGTACCGTAGGACTCTTTGCTGCTGTGAGAAAGCCATTTTGGACTTTTCTATCCAATTCTAATCTAGGTTGTGTCTTTCAGAGGTGCTATAATAATAGGTTTAATTATCTTTCAAAAATATGTAGTACGTTGATGCTGGCTGGATGCCAGGCACCCACCAAAACCTCTTTATTGCTCTTCTCTGCAGCTGTATGGGGAGAGAAAATATAACATAAGAGTTCATAGGTTGAGATGACGACCAGGAGAGATCACTCACCAAATAACATCATGGGCAAAACAGGCTCAAATTGGAGATATGAATTAAATTTAATACTAACAAAAGCAGAGCAGAATAATGAGAAGTAAAATAGCACCTTCAAAACACCTTACACCCCACTGTCTCTCCTTTCTGGCTCTACCTCCTCCCCCACTTGTGCAGGAACACAGGGAGTGGGGGTTGTTATTTGTTTCTACTAATGCTCAGAGAGGGGAGTTCTTCCCCTCTTTCAGTGTGGGTCTCTCCCACTTGTCTGACGTGAATTTATCTCATGAGCAACAGCTCTCAGTGAACTGCTGCTACGTGAGTCTGTCCCATGGCAACAGCTCTTCCCGAGCTCCTGTAATGCAGGTTAGTCTTCCACAGGGCGCAGTTCTTCAAGGACAGGCTGTTCCAGCATGGGCTTCTCTCTCCATGGACCTTCACTGGCTTCACAGCCTCCTCTCAGGCATCCATCCACTCTGGTGTGGGCTCCTCCATGGGCTGTGGGGGGATCTCTGCATCCCTGCAGTCCTCCATGGGCTGCAGGGGCACCACTGCTTCACCATGGTTTGCGCCATGGGCTGCAGGGGAATCTCAGCTCTGGCACCTAGAGCACCTTTTCCCTCTCCTTCTCGACTGACCTTGTCTGTAGAGTTGTTCCTCTCACATGTTCTCACTGTGCTCTTCTCTGGCTTCAATTACAACTGTGCAATAACTAGTTTTTTTCTTTCTCTTAAATATGCTGTCACAGGAGCATTACCATCATTTCTAATTGGCTCACTCATGACCAGTGGCACATCTGTCTTTGGAGCTGCCAGGGACTGGCTCTGCCAGACATGGGGGAAGGTTCCAGCAGCTTCTCACAGAAGCCGCTCCTATAGACTCCACAACCAAAACTTGGCCATGCAAACTCAGTACAACATTAATGGCGAGTTGATCTCTTTTATAAATCCATCCTGGAAATATTGACTGATCTTTCAAGAATTTTTTTTTTTTTTGACCGAGCAGAGGATGTAGGAGAGACTGGGGTGTTTTAAAAGAAAAAATCACCTAAATATGAGAGGTTATTACAGAATCACAGGCTTTGTCATTATTTACATTTCTTGCTTTGCATTTAGCAAGTGCATAAAATTAGTTGTACAGTAGTAAAAGTGCAAGATTACTATATTCTCACATTTCGAGAACTAAGTGAACTTTCAAGGTGTCCTAGGGTGACTGTGATACCTGTATCCCCACATCGTCCATTGTGTGTTCTGTATCTTTAAGACTGGTTCTGAGAATGAGCAGGGAAAGAAGAAGCGCACAGTTTGTTTTGAAAAACAGTGTTCACTCCTCAGGATCTTCTCTCATCCTTGGGACTGTGTGGTTGTTTTTTTTTTTCCTTGGTTGGATGCATGGAGGGCAGCCAGAGAGAGTTTTTTTCTTCCCTTTGTTAGTCTAGCTAGCTGAGGCAAAGAAACTTTCCTGGACTGTTTTTTTTTTTCCCTTTTTTTTTCTTTGGGACTGTTTAAATCTGCTCTGGACTGAAAAACCCAGGGGAGCACCGGGATCTTGCACCCATGGCCCACCGGGCCGGGACTCGGCATTTTCCAGCACCGAAGGGACTGGGACTGATAAACAGACTCCTGGCACGGACTCTCAGTTTTGCCATCTCTGTTCGGAGCGGCGAGAGGTTTTATTGTTGTTTATAATAATAATAATAATAATAATAATAATAATAATAATAATAATAATAATAATAATAATAATAATAATTCTTTATGCTTGTGGGCATTTTTTTTTTGTTAAATAAATAGGTTTTTTCCACTCTTCTCTGAGGGAGTTCTTTCCCTGGACCGGCTGGGGTGAGGAGCTGTTTGGATTTGCTTTCCAGAGGAACCCCATTTGGAGATTTCCTCCCAAATTTGCCTTAAACCAGGACACAAGGGCAATATAAACCCTGGACAGGTTTTAAATCACATAGCTAGCTATTAAGAAGAAATAACATAATGTTTGATCATTTTTGGTTAAATTTTCTAGAAAATTTCTGCCTTTAAAAATGCATCTTCATGCTAATAATTCAGTTCTACATTGTAAAAAGTTTCTGGTAAGATTCTCTGTAAGACATTAATGAAGATAAGATTGGCTTTCTAAATTACAGTCATATCAATTATTTCTAATACATAAAATATTCATTAGTAGTTAAAGTTTCAACTATTAGTTGAGTTAGCTCATAATAAATTTAAATTTAGGGAAATGTAGTAATTAAACAAAAAAAAATTCTTATTATAATTGCTATAAAATTGTTAATAGATACTACATAATATTGTCAATAAACATTAGACTTTAAAAGGGGATTTAGAAGAAACATATTTTCACTGAGAATAAAAAGGGTTTAAGTCATGGCAAATGCTTCATCTACACTTTAAAACTAATATGTAGCTGATAAGTTAAAAAAATAGGTTTTAAAAATAGGTGAGGATGTGGTGAAGGCTTTAGTCTTATATGGCACATAAAAGAAAAAAAATCTGGGATGCGTGTTTGTTTGAATAGGACAATTGTGCAAATTTCTGCATGACTTTAAAATGAAAATGTCTCCAATTATGAGTGAAACATTCCAAGGCAGCAACAAAATTTGCATTTTAAGGTGAGTAGTGTAATTTGGTGACAGCTTTCTAGGTCTGACAGGAAACTGAGGATACTTGGGTATCATTCTTCCAGGTCTGGCCATTTTAGTATGACAAAAGAGTGCTGTACACCCTTATACATCCTATCTATCCCATTTGTTTTCCCATTATTTTGTAGAAGCTACATAAGGGTGCAAGAAACTAAGAAAAGGGACATATATCTGCTTGTTTTTGAAATTATAATTTCTGAAGACCTAATGCAAAATATTTGGTTAAACTAAATGGTTTGTCTTCCTCCCATACTGATTTGTTTCAACATTAAAACTTTCTCAGCTTTTCTTTAATAATGAAATCACTTTGGGAACAGCGTGCCCAGCCAGTGAGGCAGCAGTGGCAGCAGCAGCAGCAGTGGTGACAGAGGTTAAGTCTGGGAGTGAGCATTAGTTTGCTCAGGGACACCCAAGCAGCAGTCCAGAGCTCTATTCAGACCTGGAAGCCCTTTTGGGACATTTGAACATCTCCAGGCAGTGTGAGCAACCCAGAGTGTGTGTCAGAAGGACATGGCACAACACTTAGCAGGACATTTCATGTAAGAGGCTGCAACCAGTCTCCTGGCTCTTGAGACAAATATACCTGGTGGTTTTTGCTTTCCCAGTCAGAACAGACTGAGTAGATTTCCACATGGTCAAGCCACTGCTAGCCAGTAGCATGGTGACCCAGATGGAGCTCCCTAAGAAGAATAAAGGTGTCTAAATCTTCAGTTGCAAGGACTGCTTGAGCCTAGCATTAATACGGATGGACAGCCCAGATGACACTTGTGTGCAGCGTGACTTAAGTGGATGATCTGCTCAGGCTGGTAGCTAAACTTTAAGAGGAAAGGGAGAGCCTGACGACTATCAGGGAGTGTGAGAAAGAAATAGACTGCTGGAATCACATCCTTCAATCCATTAGAGAAATGCAGTTAATGGAAGTTCAGCAAGAGTCAGAGAAGCCCCAGGTATGACTGGCCAGTGCATTTTGCCAGCTCATATCCAACCTCTTATCCAGTAGCATCTTCAAGTCCTTTTTGGCAGGGCAGTTCTTGCTCTTGCTCTTTTCATCCCTCAGACTGTGTTGATACCAGTTGTTACCTCAACTCTTGAGCAGCACCTTGCACTTAGTTGCTGATAAATACCCTCTGATTACAACCATGCAACCAATTCCTTGTCCATTCAACAGCCCACCCACTGAATACCTCTTTATCTCTAATTTATTGTTTTGGGGGATGATGTCAAAGGCTTTACAGAAATCCTGTAAATGACAGGATAAGTGACAGATAAATGATGGATAAATTACATCTGTAGCCTTTCCCTTGTCCACTGATGAAGTCATTCCATTATAAAAGGCCACTGACTTCGTCAGAAAGGACTTTCCCTTGGTGAAGCAGTGCTTGCTGACTGTCCTGAATCACTTCACTGTCCTTCTTGTGCCTTAACATAGCTTGTAGGAGGATCTGTTCTATGAGCTTCCCAAGCACAGAAGTGAGGCTGACAAACTGTTAATTTTTAGGGTGCTCCTTTCTACCCTTCTTAAAGATGGGTAAAATATTTCTCTTTTTCCAGTCACCTGGACTTCAGGCTGCTGCCATAGCTTTTCAAATACAGAGAGTGGCTTTGCAAGTACTCAGCCAATGCCCTCAGAAACTCTGGTGCATCTCATTGAGTCCTGTACTCTTATGCACATTCACATTCCTCAGGTGGTCACAAAGCTGATCTTTGTGTGGGAGGGAGCTTTCTTCCCCCAGACGAAAGCTCATCCTTCTGTCCATCCACTTGAGAGACATGGGAATAGAAGTTTCCCTTGAACACTGAGTCAAAGCTGTTGAGTACTTTGTCCTTGCCCTCATTCATTGTTATCAGTTTACTGTTGTTTGTCATGGGGAAGAATACCTTTTTTACTTCTCTTTTCTGTTAAAGTACCTGTATAAGCCCTGTATACATACCTGTGTAAAACCTGTATTATTCTTTGTGTGACTTGCCACATTCAGTTTCAGCTTCATCTTGGCATTCCTCGCTCCATCCCTACATATCCAAACTTCATCTCTTGCCTTCCTTGCCCAATTTCTTGTTCCTGGGGATCACTAGCTCTTGCACTCTATGGACGACTTCCTTTAAGATCTTCCTGCTCGGTTTTGCTCCCTTGTCTCTGAGGGAAGTCTTCCAGGGGATCCTACTGACTATCTCCCTTAAGAGCTGGAAGTCTGCTTTCCTAAAGCTCAGAGGCCTAACTTTACTCCTTACCTGACTCACATTCCTGAGAACTGAAAACTCCACATTGGATGGTCTTTGCAACCCAGGCTGCCTCCAATCTTGGTGCCCCAAATCAACTCATGCTGGTGACCATCAGATTGAGTATTAAATGAAAACTGCAATGTGTGGATAAAGGCAGAGGGCTGAAAACTGGCAGCTGAAGGCAGGAATGACCCTGGAGAATGCAGACATTGATCCTGCTACCTTTGCCATGCTAAGCATTCTACCCTTTGAGCTAATCCCTTCCCTGAAATCTTGCTAATTAGTATGAAAAAGATATTGTAAGTGTTGCAGGAGCCCTAATTTAAACTAGTTAATCTAATCAATAAATGTATTCTTTATCTTTTTTCCCTTTTTCCTGTTTAGTTAGAATACTTACTGCTTTGAATACTTCAAAAGAATACTTGAAAAATGGTTTTCATTTCCATTGTATGTACAGGTAGCTCTAAAATATGTGTATTTTTCCTGCACTTAAAATTTACTCATTTTGTTGCACAAATTCGTTAAAAATGCTGAGTAACTTTTTTGATACAAATCAGCAAGCAGAAAGAAATTGTAATTTTGCAAGTCAGGAGATCCTATGGAGAGCAAATAGTTTTCAAGCTGTTTATACCTGATTTGAGAAACTGTTTCATTGAGGTGCATGACTGTATGAGCAATTGTGTAGCTTTCAATAATGAAACAAGAAGTTCAGGGCCACACATGTAAGCCAGTACTTCTGCACATTTGTGTTTTTCTATTTACTCAAAGTTGTAACACCTCTGATTAGTGATGCAAGAAGTTCAAAAGGATTTTCCATTCTCTTTATTTCGCATCTTCTGAAATTGGAGTATGAGAATCGCTGTAGTCTTGGAACATTTTTACACTGCATCAGGTTGCCTGACAGCATGGTAGTCTTATGGACATTGTGGTAGGAAAGCCCAAATGTTTTGTCTATTCAGTCTTATGCCTACTTCAGTTTGTGATTTGAGTTTCAAGTCTTCATCCCCGTACTGAGACGCACTACTTACACATATGTGGCAAAAATGAACGCTAAAGATGCAAAAATCTTTTACAATTCTTCCTTCATTGTTTGACATTGTGTGTGTCAGATAAGAACAGGTATTACTTGTTTATTTAAGTATTCAATGATTCTGAATAATAATCTGAATCTAAAAACCAGTGTGAAAATGTAGTACTAGAAATCTTAGGAAAATCTTAGAGTTACCATGGAATTTAATTCACAAAGTCTTGAAAAATTGCTGTGAACACAGGGTGTCAAAAGTGAGAACTGTTAAAAGCTGAGTTAATTGCACTTGATTTTGAAGCCACTGAAAGCAGCATCTACTGCTTTGCACATAGGAAATTCTACTGAATAGCCAATTCTTGTAATTAGTATTTAATTTAGCTTTTCAAAAAATACCTGGATACTCTCTGAGCAGTTACTGAAATTCATGAAGGCTACCGTTATCCAACATTTTTAGTGTAGTACAACAGAAACTTCTACAAATAGGTGTTAAAAAACATTAGTTTGAGAAAAAATAAGAAGTAAAAAAGAATAAATAAAATGAAAAATAAATCAATAAATGCAAATTTTTTTACCCAGAATAGAAAGTTGGTTTTTAATCCCCATAAAAATCATTCTGAAAATGGGGGAAGGATGGAAACGAAAAATATCTGTACCATTAAAAAAAAAAAAAAGCATTTAAAAAATACAGTAAGGCAAGGCATTTGTTAAAAATCTATTGTAAAAGTTAGTTCCATTAAATTGTAATAAAATTAAAGTAAGAAGAACTAAGAAATCCAATGCAAAATACAGGTCACACAAACAGATGGAATTTCCTCCTTTTTTGTTTTTCTACATTATTAAATAAAAATTAAATAAATAAAATTCAGAAGACAACTATTAGTTATTTCATTAAATAATTGCTGATTAAACCAGTGCTTTCCCTAGAAAACCAGAAAAGGGCATTGCCCCACTGCAGTGTGTGTTCTATTTCTTGAAATAAATCATACAAACCCCAAACTTTGTAGCATACCTCTTATGGAACTGTATCAGCAGCAGCAGCGTATATTCCTTCTTCTGTTGCGCTTTCACTAATAAACACTAAACATGGTAACAGAAAAGCCCTTCAATTTATTCTATGTAATATTTTTTCTCCAGTAATCTCAAAAGAAGCCATAGTTAGAATTCAAAAATGAGTAAAGCAATTTCAGAGGAAAGGCATTTATATTAAACTATTATGCTCATTTATCATCTTGAAAAATAACGAAATAAAATGTAGCAATTTATTTCATATTCATGTCTGGTAGGGTAGGGTAGGGTAGGGTAGGGTAGGGTAGAATAGAAATAGAAATAGAAATAGAAATAGAAATAGAAATAGAAATAGAATAGAATAGAATAGAATAGAATAGAATAGAATAGAATAGAATAGAATAGAATAGAATAGAATAGAATAGAATAGAATAATAGTCCAGTTGGAAGGAGCCTTCATCAATAATTCACATCAAATGCCTGACCACTTTATAAGTCATTTGTAAGTCCTGTGTCTTCAAGCTGTCCCTAAGATCCTTATTAGGAAATACAACTACTCAAATTATTTCTTTGTTCTCTGTTTTTGGTTATTTTTTGGTTTTGGTGTTTTGGTTTTTTTAATATTATTAAGTGGTGAAGCCCAGAAAACTTAATAATATTTCATAGAAACATAAGTATATTTATATTGGCTGAAAAGGTATGAATTCTGGCTGTGTGCAAACACAAGCACAAAGGCAAGTTTTTATCATGCTGAGTCTGAACAGAACCACATAGCTATAATATCTTTTAATCATGCTTTTGGGAAGAAGAATAATGTTTCAAAGATAATGAAAGATATTATATAAATTTAGAAAACACAAAAATCCTTAGGTAATCTCATAAAAAATGATAGAAATATGAAGATTACAGAGACAGCATATTGTTTACATAATGAATTATGTGACTGTCTTGAGATACCTTTTTTCCTGATACTAAAAGTGTTTTTCTAGGAATCTGACGTAAATCTAACAGTTTTGCCACATAGTAGTAACTAATGAAATATCAACTTCCCTTTCATTTTGTAGCACTTATTTTCGCTTTCTGGAAATTTCATTTTCTTTACCAGCTCTTCTTTAGTGTGCTGATACCTAAGTCCCCAAAGAGAAAACCTACTAAGTCAAAGATTTTTAAATTCATATATGATTTAAAATGTACACCATCGTGGATTCAGAAATGTTTCTATCCATGCTTCCACATGCTGTATTTCATTAATTGTCCATTTATGCCTGGGGAGGTGTCAGAGACTGAAATATTATAGTTTATGACTTAAACATCTTCATGAAGGACTTTTGCCTTTTATAGCAAAACTGTGTTATGAAAGCTGCAGAGACCACCACACCCTGAATGGGGCCCTGACTGAGGTCCTACACTGCTTGTTGATGAAGTATTTCTTTTGGAAAAGCTGTTGCTTCTGTGTCCTTACAATCATATAAAGATTAATTTTCTAGGTTAGTCATGAAAATAAAGACTCATGATAGCCACCTCAAAATATGAAACTTTTTTCTTAGACAGAGCAAGTGAGGAGAAAAAAATAAGGCTTTTGATTAAAGCAATAAACCCTTTTTGCAAAGATCAAAGCATCCACAGCAGTTATTTTTTTCAACATTTGCACTATGTCAGGAGGAATTTTCCTGCACCTTCATAAGCTATTTCCAAATCTAGGTATCTCCAGATCTAGGTGTCTTACAAGTAAGCGGCTGTATGAACCTATGAAGCTTATGTGTGAAGCATTACCATGACTGTATAGAACTGCTAAGAAAGACTACACTGGAAGTCTCCGCTCCATAGGACTGTGTGGAAAGTGTCTGTAACGAATTTCTTTGTAGTTTCCTTTGTGCTAAGACACCACAATAGAGTGGGGGTGGGGTGGGAGGGGGAAGAATTATTTTCCCCAGAGGAAATATTATTTTTTGCATATGCATGTGAAAATGACTGACTTTACATGCTCTCATTTACTGGTGTGGATTGCTGCCAGATGCCTTTCACTGTTATTTTATTATGCATACACCTGCTCTGTCCGTCCATTCCCCATTCGTTATAAGGGGCTTTCCGCAATAAAATTTAACATGTTTGCTGTTCTAAGCAAGGTTTTGATTGATATTCTAGATTGTAACTTGGCACAGAACTTCAAGATCATCAGTTGTTATAGCTTCAATAGGTTTTTTTTCCCTTTCAACTGAACTTTGGCTGTTAACCTTTTCTGGGAATTATGATTCTGTAGGAGGAGTACTCACTTAAGCATGAATGTTTTGGTAGTAGATTCCTAAGGGATTTGATAAAATTCTTCTGATTAAAAGCATATCTTGCAATTTACTTTTGACTTTGTTAATTTATTTCAAATTAATTGCCTGATAGAGTGATAATTTACACATAGTCTGATCTTCTTTGTCCTGTCATGTTTTGTGTTACTGTTTAACAGCTACAAGATGAAGCCTCTATCTGAATTGGAAACTCATATTTTCTGAGAGGTAGAATTTTGGAGTGAGCTGTTGTGCAGTGGTTGCTAAGCATGCTTCTGTGCATACCCTTTGGCAGCTGTCACAGATGCTGTAGAGTTATGCAGGCAGATTGGGAGGATCTCTATATCATCCCCTAGTGTTTAGTTGCCCTTAATCTCTTTTTGTAGCAGAGTTATGAAATGTATGAAATGTGAGTTATGAAGCTTGAATGAAATCAATCTTTGCTGCATCCAAATGCTCTTGCATTTTATAATTTCTTCTGTTGTAACAGGCTTCTTGAAATTCCCTCACTTCATACACATAGCTGGTCTAGGTCATGGTCCAGCCCATGGAGGTCAGAATAAGAGAATCATGGAGGACTTTCATAATTTTGAGATTGTGTATTAAACTTTTTTTTTTTTTGGACTTGGTTTGGTTTGTTTTTTTGTGTTTTTTAATCGTATTAGCATTTCATAGTCCTTTAGAGCATATAAAATTCCTGGGCCATCCTATTGATACCATGCAGCAGAAAAAAGTAGGAGAGTGGGTAACAGAGTGGGTAACATGTATCCAGAGATTACTGACCCTTAGTTTAACTAAGAGATAACTTTGACATCTCCATGATTGTCTCTTATAACTGGAAATAAGTATGTGACCTATCAGGTCAGCTGTCATCTTTCGTTTGTGACTCAGTTCTCAGTAACTGTAGAAGAAAGTTTCTCTTCAGTAAGGCAATGAGTAAGGATGATGAAAAAAACCTTTCTGTCTACTATACAGAAGTATAGTATATGTGTGTGTTCTACCAGCACATAAACTGACAACTATTTAGACAAATGTATGGCATATGACATGCTGGAAAATAGAAATTCTGTAGAAAAAATAATATTTGATGTATCTGATTCTCAGCTGTACCTTGAGAAATGTTTGTGAACACACTCTCTACTAATTTGTGAAGAGTACCCTGCCTTCTGTCTGCCTTGAAGTTTGCACTTGTCACTCTCTTCGCAGGGAAATGAAATTAAATTTGCAGTGGGTTTTTTTGAGAGTACCTCACAGCCATATCTGTGGATCACTCATTCTCTCCAAATTTTTCTGAAGGAATAAGTCTCCATTAAAATAGTGAAGATCCAAAGTGACCTTCAGGGAGTGATGATGTTAAGTCAACACTTGTATATGTTGGGCCAAACATAGACTACATTCCACCTGCCAAGAAATTAATTGTTTAATTTCAGTTTCTAATTTTATTTATTAAACAAGAAAATAAGTGACCGATTTAATTTTCCATCTGCTACCATCATATTTTTTTTCCTGCACCTAACAGTGTGCTGCTGTTACAGTGAACATCTTGTATATCTTTCCAGACTACTGATGTAGTGGCTCCAAGAAAGTAGTCTACAACAATTAGTAACAGGAGACAAACCAATCACTAACACAAATACCCCAAAGCACAGGTGTTTGAACAACAAAAGCACATGAAAGTAAAACTTATCTTTCATGAAGCCTATTCTTGTTCAAGTGAGGCAGATGAAGACATTTGTTTAAAAAATACACAAAAATCACAGATACAGATTTAAAAATATTTAGAGGAAGATGCTTGCTATTTTAAGGATGGAATTTCTGCCCTACTATTAACTGTTCTACATAAAAGCAATTATTTGTTTTAATTAATTAAAAATATTGTCACAAGATCAGTTCTTTATAGAGAAACCTAGGTGTGGACATGCATGATTCTCTTCAGAATTTATTCAACGTGTACTAGGTATATTCATGTTAGACATCTTGTGTGCTCCAATATCTTGACCACCTGTATTTGTACACATTGCAGAGAAAATGTCTCCATAGAGGGTGCAAGCATTTCAGTTCCATTGTATCTGTTGGTAGATTTGAAAGTGACATATAAGAATTAGAAGATCTTAAAATGAATTTTTTTATTCCATCATTATGTTTACTAGACAAAAATATCAGGACAGAGATAAAAACACCATTAATAACCATCTGTTTTACTGATTTTGACTATGAGGAGAAATGCAAGAATTTTTTTTTCTGTCTTTTATCAAAATGCCAGATTAGGTAATGTCAGAAACAGGATTAAATATTTGTTTGACTAAGAACAACGTAACTTTTTAACTCCATTTAAGTTTCTTGTTTACAGACTAGCTAGAAACTCATGAGAATATATGTGATCATGAGAATATATGTGACTCCACTGTGTTGTCTAATAGTCTTCTTTCTTCATAATCTTTGTCAATAGCCTTCATAAAAATCTGAATTTGTGTAAAACCATGCTTATATATATATATACATGGTATAAATTTGCAAGCATTATTTATTTTGTGATTCAATATGACCTACACCTTTTGCTAATGATATGGTGTAATTCTTCTGTCAGTGTAGCTTTGCTGTTTGCAATAACTGAGGATGTGTAACCTAGTGATTACAGAGCATTTCAATTCAGTCACTAGATGAGAAAAAAACAACAACATTTACCCTTCTCTGCTATCGTTCAACAGCTACAAGCTGAAACCTGTATCTGAATTGGAAACTTAGGTAGCAATTATGGAGCACTCTACCTGCCACAGCTACAATCTCAGTCAAATGTCCTTAACTTCTTTTTTAAGAGACTGTTTCTTCAGGGGTTTTCTTTGGGGATATTCTTGTTTTTATAACTTTTCATTTAATGGATTTTTTTTTTTAATAAATGAGATGCTTTTATGTCAGCCCTTTTGCAGGAAACAGGAAATTTATTATGTTGTGATTTCTAATAACACTGTACTCCCTGAGTATAGGAGAGCATTTGTTTTAGTGAAATAGACATAGTTAGGCATACAGATATCTAGCATAACAGCAAAGAATTTTCATTCTTATTGTTTATTTTACATGCACACTGATGATGGTGTGTATTTTTTATATGTGTGTAAACATATACTATGCAACATGGTGAAAGAGCTTAAAAACAAGGAAAGCTGCAAATATTTTCTACATTTTCAACACAGCTAGAGTATTGTGAAAAAAGATGGGTAGGATTCTCTTCATCAAAAATGGAGAAGAGAACTGAGATATAAACTGATGGTCACCTCAGTATATGTCATTTGGCACATATATAGTAATAATGCGTGGTGCATGATCTGACAGGCCTATATGGTGAAGAATCTGTACCTTTTTATTCAGTCGGAAGCAGCAAAGGTAAACACAAATATTAAATAGAGCTAGTGTTAAGACAGGGGGAGGAATTTTCACAGGCCAATGACCACGTACTGGGCACAAATGGAATGGTGATTTGCTAGCTGGTCAGAAGATCTTAACCGTTACACTAGATATTTTATAAAAGCAGCATCAATGTTTATCACTGATGGAATGATTTTTCCCTAGCTACAGAAAAAACAGGTCTTAGAGCCATAAAGAGAATCTGGTTTAGGATTCAGCCAAATAGCTTTCAATTCAGAAATCTCTTCCATTAACTTCAGTGAAATTAGAGTTAAGCTTTTAATAACATGTCCTTTGAAAAATCTAGGAAAAAAGATCAATAAAGTAAGAAAGAATTTTCTGTTCTAAACATTGGTGATCTCTCAAGAGCAACTGAGACAGCTGATTCTTTTAATATAAGAATCTGTGATTGACACAACTGAGTACAACAGAATCAGGCACATAAATATTTCCTAGTGATGTTTGATTACATCAGTAGAGTGATGCTGCCTATTCACAGCATATGATGGATACACTCCTGGCAGGTAGCAATGTCTCTTACTGTATAGCTTCTAATAACTATCATAACATGTATTTCATGCAAAAAACCAGTCAATAGAAATAGAGCAGAAAGAGAAACAGAAGATATTGTCACAAAATTAGGGTCTATACTGTATATATATACATACTAGACTAGACTATACATACTATACTATATGAATACATACTAATAAAGAATGGTTATTACTTTTCCCACATTTTTGCCTGAAATCCCCTTAATTTCAAAGTTATAAAATTTCAGAGGGAGAGGGCTCATATTCTCCATTCCAAGGGAGGTTCCCACCTTCCTTGGCAGACACCTGTCTTTCAAACCAGGGCACTCTGATGTTTGGGACATCATTATGTGTAAAAGAAGGGATATAGGACAGTGTTCCCTCAAAGCCTGAATTGCATCCCTGCACTTTTATCTGTGCATATTTTTTACAGTATAGCCTTTATCAGATATTCTTACATACCAATAACTTGCTGATTTCTGTAGAACATAAGAAACATTTTTCTGAGAAGCCCTTGACTTCACTGACATCCATTGGCCATTGTGGATATTAGTACAATGGACATTAGTAATTTTGAAAAATCTGTTGCAATTCCACAGGCAGTTCTACATATACATGGATGGCATACATAGTATGCGTGTGTATCTTTTTTGCATTGTAGTGAAAATGTATATAATATACTTGAAACAGAAAGTTTTCAGCCATGGGATGTGTTCATAATAATTTAAAACTAATGGCAAAGAAAATGTAACTTGCCTCTTGTACAAAAAAACCAACACAACCCACTAAGCTGAAGAAGAAATTTTTAGGGAAAAGCCAAGAAAAAAATTGTGAAAAATTACTAAAATAAAAATGACCATAGGAGAAAAGAATATGACCCTCAAGGATCTTTGTAGTCTTCATACAAGACAAAATGCTCTAGCAATATTTATGGGTAACTTTGTAATATTTTCTTTAAATGAAGCTAGTGCTTCAGTCTTTGACGTGTAGACATGGTGTAACTAGAACAGATATTGCAGCTGGGGGTCATTTAAGCTGATCACTGTCCTGGGGGCTGGCAATTGTGTTGCCACCTGCAACCAGTCATTTTGACTGCAGTACTGTGACATATGCATGCAAAGCTCACTCAGGCTGAAGAATTCAGACCTTAAAAATATTCTATATTTTTGTCCTCAAAACCTAAAGCTGAGTATTCAGTTTAGCATGTGGACTTTAAGGCATAAATATTAAGGTGTACACCTTCAACTGGAGTGTCTCTCTAGTTTTGCCAGAAAATATGAATTATCAGAGTAAATGAAAGTGGCAGACTCCCCTTGTGATTTGTGTTCTTAGGTCTGAATGGAAAAGGAGCTTGTAAGGTATTCTTTTACTTACAGAAACCTTGGACAAAGTTTCACTATAAAGTCTGATAATCAGCTAATTTCCTTTGCATTTTAAACTTTTCACAAGGTTTGATTAATTTGCTTTAATGATAATCCCTTCAAACTTGGTGGGATAGTGTGTCTCATGATTCCAGGATGTGTAAGTTAAAGAACTAAAATTGATAATAGCAACCTTAAGAGGATTTGTCCTTCTGGTAATTACACTATTTGATGAGTTTGGTTCAGAGTACTTGTAACTTGATTAATTTAGTATTTGAAGTTACACTTTGATTGTAATTTGAAAATTCAGTCATTCATTTGTGTAGCTTGGAATAGTATATAATAGTGAAATTTTGCCTTTACATTGAGAGCATAGGTCAGGATTCTACACATTCTACATACCAGCAACTACCTGCTTACATCTAAGTTTTACAACTCTAGAAGCTAAAAAATGTATTTTAATATATATTCAGCTTTTTTTTCAAATTAATAATGTCAAAAAATGGTGCACAGATATTTTTTCACTTAATCTACAAATGGATTATAAAAGTAAAAAGGTCTTTTGCATATTCTAGGGTACTACTCATCTTTATTTAGGTGCAAACACTTGCTAACTTCTGAAAATGTAGCTGGATGTTGACTGGTGATAGGTGGCATGCTGTGTCTTCTGTATCTTCTAAAATCCCTTCCAACTGTGATTATGCCACATATTTTCTCACGCTCTTTTGAAGTTTCCAATGTACCTACAGGGAATAAATATTATTTACTGAGATTGTAAACTGTTCGTGTTTGTTTCAGTGGGAGATGTGAGAAACAAAAATTGTTTCTTTGAAAAAACAGCTCTTTGAAACACATGAATAAGTTAGTCTCCTTCTGTGCATTTGCTTTGTTGTCCTACTTGTAAAGACTATGAAAAGGATATTTCTGAAGCACTAGGTGGCTTTTTCTTAATACCGCCCTTAAGGCTTATGCACACTGGTAGAGGGCTCATTCTAAAAATAACAGAACTGAATTTACATAAACTTTTGTTCTGACACTTAGGTCAGCCATAAATGGATCATTTCTTGCTGCAATAGTTTACATTATGGGTTTCGAGTCTTTCCCTCAATTAGATTCTGTTGTTTTGAAATCTTAACATCTTTTATTTGTGCAGCTTTGAGACCTATCAAGAGCCCCTTCAAGGCAGTCAGTTTGAAAAGTAAATACAGAGCAACTGGGCTTTACAAAAGTGATCGTTTTCCCTCAGCTCATCTTTCTTTTGTTTTGTAACTGAATCTGATGAAGTCTAAGCTGATTTCATCGTATACTCAGGCATGGTTTCCCACAGCTAGGAAATTGTGCTTAATTGCTCTTCAAGACCAGAAGTACACACTTGAGTCCAAACTTTTATATCAAGTTTTATATATATATACATTATACCATTTGTTGACTGCCAGTTTTTGAAGTAATTTATAAGTATTCATAACTGTAGGCTGCTTTCTATAAAAGTCTCTTTCCAAAGCATAAAACATACATATATAACACTTTGAAATATCTGCTGATACAAAGTTTTACACAACATAGATAAGTGTTTAAACTCAGAGATAAAGAATAATAACAAAGTTCTTTGCTGATTGTTTTATCACACTGCAGTCCAATGCTAAAATATCACATATAGAGTTGTCAGAATGTTTCAGATTGACTACTTTCTCTTTCATCAGTGTTCTTCTCAGTAAGGTTGGCTGAAAAACAAGGGTTCTGGTTTTCTATGTAAACTTGGAAGCTTTGAAAATTTCTGTTCTGCAATGAGACGACAGAAAGTTTTATTTTCCTTGAAACAGTCTCCCTCAGAAGAAAGACTGATGATTAAAAAAAGTAAAGTTTTCACAGGCTTTTTCTGGGACATGGAGTATTCATAACTTGTTTTTCTATATTTCTCTATGACTTGAGTATTACTCATCGCAAATTTGTTATTTGTCTGGCAAAGTATATTGCTTGTCTTTGAACAACCAGCCCATCTTGATAATGAGAGGGGCTCATAAAAGTTATTTCAGGAAAAAACATAAATTAAACCTTAGTCAACCCCCCCACCACACAAATCTAGGAGGAATTCATCATTCACTCTTAAACATGTGTGTTTTTTGCATAGGTGATATACCTAGAACAATTTTCATTCAACTGTTCTTATATTAGCAAGGATTTCAAGACCATGTGTATTTAATAATAAATAAGGTCCATTTCCTATTACTGCCATTTATTTAGAAATAACTAGATTACAACCTGAGTTTCATTCACACTTCCAGAATAGTTTACAAGCTTAAAGAAATACTTTTTAGCTTGTCTTCAGCAGTGTAAGTAAAAGTGAATGTGTATTGTTATAATTTTATCTACCATCCTAAGTCTTAGAGAAATATAATTTATAAGTGTTTCAAAGAGTTAAACAAGTTACTTTAGGTTAGGTTGTAATTTATTACACTTTATTCAGTTATAGCAAAAGTTGAGAAAAAAAAGTTCAAAGACTCTACTCATAGCTAGGACATCTCACTTCCTCATATCTCTTTCTTTTCTTCATCCCTTCTTTGGAGTGAAAAATTGCTGCCATTCTGTAGACTGAGATTAAAGACCTTATCCCAGCAGTACCAAGTATTTGCTATTATCTCAGATGTTAGGTTGGAGGACTATCCCTTCCTTTTTAATTATATACAGCTTTAGAGTGGACACATACGTGCTTGAACACAATTAGAGCAGTTGTTCATCTGCTTTTATACTGACACTATTTTAGAGATGAGCTACATCTCATAAAAAACTTGAGTAAGGAGAGTAGTTCATCCATGGATGTATTTATCTGGACTTGAGGTCTCCAAATGGAGTTGTAGACATTACTACTACAGACTTGTAGTTTTTTCCCAGAAACTTGTTATGTGATAACAGCCCAATCTTGCTCTCAGAAAGTGAGCTGCATACAGATCTTGGTTATACATTTCCAGACTAAGCTTGAAAGTTCACTTTTCTAATATACCATTCTCCATTCAACAAGATTAGGTGTGTTAGAAGCATTTTAAAAACCTATTGGCAAAAAAAGGTTTGGGAAAAAACCTTGCAATTTAAGAAATATGTGAGATAGAATCTTAAACAAATTAATACAAGAGCCAGTACCTCAGATCTTTAAGCTAAATTCTTTGTGAAGTAGTCTCGGAAGCACTGTTGGAAAACTTGGAAGTTTCTGTTCTTTTTCTGCTACTGTGGTCAGTTTGTGTCCTTCCTAACAAGCAGCTCAAAGAGTGTTCAGGCCTCAAAGGAGAAGTAAAATCTTGGAGGCTAAAGTCATCAGCAGTGCACATAGTGATCCTTATGTTCATTACCCAAGACTGCAGAATAATTCCTCTTTTGAGACTGCATTTTTTTCCTTTTTTTCTTTTCCATTCTTTATAGCGTCTGTGTCTGCCTTGGAAACACGCTGAGTGAAATGTTCTGTATAAGGAAATATTCATCATGGCATGAAATATGTTGTCTCTTAAGCCTTAGTTGATAATGACATGGTGTTTAGAAAGTGATAGAATAAGATGTTTTCCATAGCAACATTATTGCTGCTAACAAGCACTTGAAGTGTCTCTTGCAATGGAGATATGGTACTCAAATTCTTCCTCCTACCTTTTTTCTTTCAAACTTTAGAAGCTTCCTCCTGTGAAAACTTGTGCAGGGTAAAATGGTTTCCTTCTTGCTCCTCTATCATGCTTTCTAGATTTCTTTGATTTTTACACACTCTTTGTCAAATATGTGTATGCCAACCCTTAGTTATTCCTGGACACAGAGAGACTGGAGAATGCTTCTGCAATAACTGTATTTCTGAATATGGATGTGGTTACATTTCTCTTTGCTTTTTCTAGAGAGTATTAACACTACACTGGTCTTGTTTCTCTGGTTACTATTAAGAGTTGATGAGCTTTATTTGATTCAACTTTTGGTATTAGAAAATCAAGAGGTCTTACCATTCTAAGCACATTCACACACAACCTGAGATATTACTCTCTTAGGCAGTGTTTTCAAATCACGAACGTTAGAATATGATTCACATTGATTTTAAAAGCCTTTGTTAATGTTTGACCATAAAGCTTTACAAATGGGAAATGTAACCAATATGAAAAATATTCTGAATAAGTATTTTAAATTGATATTTGTACAGACATATTTGCACAATGAATATAAGGTTCTTATGTTGTACAGAGCAATATAAGGGTAGTTCAGAACACGTTTTTGGAAAAAGTCAATTTGATACATCTTTCATTGATCTGCCCATGAAATCATGTCTGAAATTTAAAAGAATAAGAAAATGAACCTATGTAGTAGAAGCTGTAATTTCCCAAGAAATTCCCAATGACACTAAAAATAAATGTGATCAATCACATACTTTTATGGATATCTCCTCACCACGGAAGTTTGTTCTTAGCTATCTTAAACATGAGAGTAAGTAAATACACTTACTAGATCCTTAAATTTTATTCTTTTATTTTAATCTAGGCAGTTTTGTGTTCTGAAAGCTGTTTTGCTATTGCTTATACTGGGCTCTCTTCTAAGATAAAAGATTTGGTCATCCAGGCTTTTGCAGTGACCTGAATTATGCCATTGGCCTTCATTCTTGATCATTCTGGGTTGCTGGCTCACATTTTTGGTAGAATTTTTGGATCCCATTTCTTTCAGTGAACAGGAGAATTTTTAGTTTTGTGCTTAGAAGAAAAGGAAATGTAGGTGAGCTGCTTTACATGCACTATTCCCTAACAGACATACTGTCTTTGTTACTGCCGTGTGTTTTTTTGTTTGGTTGGCTATTTTTAGTTGGTTGGTTAGTGAAAGTTTGTTTGTTTGTGGTTTTGCTTGTATTTTGTTGGGGTTTTTAATTTTTTTTTGTTAGTTTTTTCCATTTTCTTGCTTCTCTGGAATATTGATACAAATTCAAAGGATGCTTCATTCCCTATAATTTTTTTTTTTTTAAGAAAAGATCTTATTAAGAACACATTAATTTTAGGAAGAGGCTACTCCTAGTACACTATAAATCGAACTTTATTATTTATTGTAGTGTCATAAGTGATAGTAATAATAAATGATATATCAGGTAAGACTAAGAATTCTGTGTATGTGAGTATTTCAGTGGTTCTTTTTAGACAGTAAGAACAGATCATGAAGCCTCTCGGGCTTCCAATAATGAATATAAACAATGAATTAATTTTAGGTCAGGGATATAACTTTGAAGTACCAAAGCAATTAGAGTTTAATTAAAAAAGATGTTCATGAAAGGTAGTTCACATAAATTGTGTTTGGACATTAAAAGGAGCTTTCAATATTAGACTGAAATTCTTGACGAACATGGCCACTCTCAGCTATTTTTAAAATTTGCAACTGTTTTCAAAATTAACTGTTTGAGGGTTTCTTGAGGAGTAAAAGTGGCATACAAACTTTTGACCAGCTGAAAAAGATGAATGCAACACTAATTGGTCTATATAGGCATTTTTTTATTTAATTCTGTCAACTCAATTATAGTAATACTAAAGCATAAAAGCACCATTAGTGCAATAACAAAAACAGTCTGTGTGAAGACTCATTCTTGATTTTTTTAAAAATAATTTACATAAATTAGATTGGAACTAGAGAGTAAACATAGGCTATGTGGCTATATATGGTTATGTGTTTATATACTTACTGACTCCAACTTGTATTCTGAGCTGTGTCATGTGTGCAATTAACCTAGTGCAACCTTGAGTAACTATAAACCATACTATTGTCTGGAGAAATTCTCTGATAGAGAAGTTCCAAAGATGTCTCAAATCTATCTTGGCTGTTTGCTCATATGTCCCAATCATGTCTCCTCTAGGCCTGAGAGTATGGATTCACTATTTATTTGTCGGTAGGAAATAATCTTCAAAAGACTTTAAATTTAGACTTAGAGATTGCTCTCTTCTCAGGATCTGATTAGCAAACTTTCATTTGTGCTTTTACTAAATTGCTGCAAATTAAAGAGCTATACCAAGGGATAATACAGGAAACAGTGACTCTTTTTTCCTTGTCATATCTAGTTAATTTGTGAATGCTTGTTTTGACTATGTCATAGTGCTTTACTGTGTGGCAGAAAATCTGCAGTAATCATCAGCAGCATATGGTGCTTAGAGTGCTCTGATCCATTTGGCATATTTGCTGTATATCTTTGAACAACAATGAAGGTTTTAACAGTGACCAAAAGCATGACTTTTTAAAGTTTTCAGTCCTGAATATATGAAACACTTAACTGCTCTCTGCAGTCTAATTGCTGAACAAGTTTCTTGGAGATCTCAAACATTCAAAAGTGAGCATTTTGTTAATTGTGTTTAAGTGTGAGCATACACTTGAAGTACAGAGAAGATAACACTAGATGATTAGACTGATAGCCACTTTTGAACTGCAGATTGAGTCTGTTCTTATATTCATTTATCAGTGTTGTTTTTAGTTGCATTAGTGCTCTCTTGAAACCTTTTTTGTATAATTTTCTGTATCCTCCTGATAGCTGTTTTCTTACATTGAAAAAAAAGTAAAGATTACTTTTAAGGCATCAGATAGTCTTAGCATATGGCTAATAGCTTATTCTGTGTTCTTCTTTTCTTTTGCACTCAATCCTGTTTTTACTCCATCTTTTATTATTCCAGTCCAATTCCAGTATTTGCCCCTTCCAATTAGGCATAACTGGCTCAACTATACTGATGGAAGAAACAGCAGTTGTGTCTTTAATGGTCTACAGTGCCTTCTAAGACCTGATGAAGGGCCCCCAGATTATTGTCCATGATCTACAATGTTGCAACAGACAGTGTGAAGAGGTGCCTGGTGTTCCCCCCTGAACCTGAACAATCATTAACCCATTGTGTCATGTGTGTTTCCCCCACCCTCAACAAATGAAGGCTGCAGTCATCATTTCAACCAAGGCACATTTAAATTTTGACAATCAAGCCTTGTTTCTAGATTCATGGGCGGTGATACCATTCTTCTCCACTATCTACTGTTATACTTTGTTTTTTCTTTCTTTCTTTTCCTACTATCACTATTTTCTTAAGTGATATCTTTATACTTTTACATTGTATATAACTCAGATAATAAACAAAATGGCTACATATCTCCTTTCCATTGCAACAAAATTGTTCTAAAATAAACTGGCCATGTACATATAAATATAAACACTGATCATTCAGTGTCATTTCACACTAGTCCAAGGGATGTATTAATATCCAAGGGATATATTAGGTCCAAGGGATATATTAAAAAGGGATATTTAAAATATGTGCACAGATTTCTTAATTTTGCTAATCAGTATTTAATAAAATTTTATTCTTGTTTTTTCCTTGAGAATTTTGTTATTATTTTTGATATCTGGATCAATTTCAGAGTTTAGTATTTTGAAACAGACCTTTATGTTTTTATTACAGCTTATTTAATTAGTGTGTTTTATCATCTACCAGATTCTCAATGTGCTCTAATACTCCTCTATACTGATGCATTGGTAATTCAGTACTTAGAAAAAATGTCTTGCTTATCCAGTTGTATGAAATTTAGACATTTATGACCCTTATACTTTACATGGATTTCACTATAATCTGCTAGATTTTGCAGTAGTTTGTTATTTAAGTATTTTGGAGTAGTTTGTATGTAAGTAGGCAAAGTAAAGTAAGTAAATAAATTAGGAGTAAAAGATTGTAAGTAATAGAACAGCTCAGGTGAAAACTAATCATTACAGATGATGACAAAAACATATGCAGGATTTGTTAGCAAAGATTCAATCTCCTACTAGAGTAGTCTTGCTCTTTTTATGCTTTTTCACATTATGTTCTGCATAGTGATATGGTTCAAAAAAGGAAGTGGGAGTGTTTTCAGCCAGAGCCTGTAGCCTGGTGCTTGAGCCACCCTGGGGAAACAGGGAAGAACTTCCTTTCTCACCTTTTGAGAAATCTGTCTGTGTGAAAAAAAAATCCTTGTTTTTGCACCTTGTAAAAGGAACTGCATTTAGAGGTCTGATCAAGTGCCATGGACGCTGAGGAGAATCTCTGTTATATGTATCAACTCACAGGAGACATCTCCATGCATTTAAATCGTCTCCATACATTTTAAAGGTCATCAAGAAAACTTTGGTTCACCTTTGCCCTCAAAGTTTCCTATTGGCCAGGTTTATTATATATACACCATGCAACAGGCCTTCAAAAAATGAATATCTTCACATTTAAATTTGAACTTCCTATTTCCTAATTTAAATTATTTAACTCTAAATATGAGTGGGTTTTTTCTGCCTATGCTACTTTTCAAAATATTTCATAGGCATTATTTTAAAGGTGTGTGTTAGAGGTTATTGTTAATAATAACAAACAGTACTTACTAGTTTGATAATAATATTAAAATAATAATTCGTATTTTAGTTTGAATAGTATTAATAGTCATGTTCTTTTCAAAGTCACAATTCTGGAGAAAGGACAGGGTGAGGGAAATTGCCACTTCAAAGTTTTTACCTTATGCCAGTTGATAAAATAAGAAAAAACAATTAACATTAATTTAACTTCTTAAGCATGGATTGAAAAAAATATATGCTAAAATATTTAAGCAAAATTTACTTGCCAGAGAATTTAACACATAAAAGGCAATTTGTGAAGGTTTTATTGCCGCTGTACAATAGAATGTTTCTTACTGTGAAACTGATTGAACAAAGTGGATGTAAATAAATGCTACTGGTTCCACTGTCATTGTTAACTATACATATAGTACAAATTAAATGGCCAGGTTAATATAAATCAAATGAAATCACAATTTTATGCATTTTAGAAATAATATTACTTTCTAAAACTACACTTTCTAAACACTCTCATCATTGCCTAGTCAGTCAGTAATTGCATTCAGGATAAAGGCCTAAAATTATGTCCTGATTTTTGCATGTGCAGCGACCTTGGTTGCAGATGGTATCTACGCTACCAATGATGAGGGTGAAAAAACCCACACCATAAGCAATGCATGGGATGCAGAACTCAGATTATAGACAGCATGACCACTGATATATCCTATAATATTTTTCTACTTCCTACTGAAGTAGTGTATTTCGGTGTCTCTCATAGTAACCTTGCAGCTGGAACATGATGCAAGGCATGGTTTTCCAAAGGTTGCTTTAAAAATTAACCAGAAAGTTGCAAAAATTTCTAATGAACAGAAGATATCTAACATTAACTCTAAATGTATGCAATAAAATGAACAAATTAAGTTTGGCCATTGCAAATTGAGATGCTTCAGTATAATACTTCCCCCTCAACTGGCATAAATTTCTATGCTGCAACCAACATGTTTTGTTGCTTTTTTCCCCTCTTTTTTCCTCTTGATACATTTCTTACAGCTATTGTAAATTTTTTTCTTTTTGAGATGGCAAAAGGAAGAGGGGGACTTGGATGTGGAGAAGACTAATGTGTGCTTCCTCTATGCAGAAACTGTTACATTAAATCACTTAATGTTCTCTGCTACTGTTCTAAAGTAGGAGTTACATATTCCAGTTTTGCATGGCACTTTTAAAAAGCAAATAATGATTGCTGGAGCAGTTATGAAAATGAACACTTGAAAAGAAGTGTGCTGAAAAGATTTAGTGATTAGGCTGACATTCACCATCACTTCCATTGTAAAGGAAGGAGGAAACTTGTTTATGTTACAAGTTCTTTGCCTCCCTTCCAAGAAAGAAATAATTCAACCATATAATGAATAAATGCTCCACTGGGGAAATCCCAAAACTTTCCAGATATGTTAGGAACAGTGATGACTGGATTTGGGGAAGCAGCCAGTCAGCTAAGTAACTAAAGGGCCACAAGCCCATGACAAAGCACTGATTGACAGTTCAGAAGCAAGCAATAAAATTATTTATCTTTCATATGAATAATAAAAGTTTAGGGTTCCTAAGTCAAGCTGATAATAGACTAGAGAGGAGGGGGAGCTAATATAAATAAAATGCTGTGATGTCTTTGCCAAAGTAGAGTAAATCCTGGAAAGAGACCAATTAATTTATGTCACTCTGAATAATGATTTGTGGTGGTATCTGTAACAGAAGATCCCTCAGACACTGCAAGCTGTTGCCTAAGAAATTGAGCCTCTCTAATTAGGTAGCTGGCATACAGGGTGGATCCTTCAAGATGGTACACCGTCTGGTCTGACTAACATACAAAACAAGCATCAACAGTGATGAGGCTAGCAAAGATAAATGGAAATGAAAGCCCCAGAAACAACAGTGGAGGGACTTGGTGTACCAGGTCAGTGCAGAAAAACTACTGGAGATAAATTAGAGTCAAATAATCTACTTAAAACATATGGAAAATGGCAATTTAAACTGCACCACGTTGCAAGGGAGGTCAGTACGTGTTTTTGAAGACTAAAGAAATGCAGGGATAAAACAATTTACCAATAGAAGATTAAATACCAAAAACTCAGATACAAAGAAGAAAACCACCAGTTTTTGAGTAATTATGCAATATATTATTTTTCAAATGCAAGGGCCAGCACTTCATGTTCAGTAAACAATGTTGTTGACATACATTAATTACTGAAATATGGTGTAGGTGAACATTTCCTATAGTGTAACAAATATTATAGGTGCAGGGAACATACAGGTAACAGAAATCACACACAAAGAACCTAAGAATAAAGGGCATCCTGAAGCCACTCAAAACTTAATTTAAAATATGAATTCTACCTCATTCAGAACTGTTGACATAAGTAATATTTTAGAGTATATTAACAACTAATCTGATGAACTGCCTAGCAATCTTGGCTGTAATATTTTTTTACACTTGTGTATCAGTCTCATACCTTCCAGTATAGGGTCAATTGTTGTCAGACTCCTTTCCCTTCGTAGCTGACAGGACAGATGTGGAAGTTTGTACTGGAAACAAAATGAAACATAATCCCTAAAATAGTGTTTGGTGTATATGTCTTTGGCCTCAACAGCAAAGCTCAATACACTTTGCCTAATTACTAAGCCAAGCTATTCAGAAATTGTGGCAAACTCCGTTTAGGGACATTATAATGTATCCTACTTCATCCATCAGCACCAGCAGCTAGACAACCTTCTCCATTAGAGGAAGAGGCTACATCTGCGTACAATTATGTCTGTATTTTGTTTCTCATTGAATATCTGTTGAGCGTGTTTTGCTGAAGTAAGAATCTCTGTTCATTGTGATGATTCTTCCCTTGTGCACTGGTTTCTCCCTGGGGGCAGCTTACCGGCTGTGGCTGATTACCCCAGACCAACCGAGTCAGTTCGTGTGGGTTCCTCAGATCTGCTAGCTGTAAGCATGGATAAGGCTTTGGAAAGAAGAGTGGACTTCTGCCATGGGTTTGGAAGGTGTTTATTGATGCAGCTCCACGTGGCAAAAGCACAGCTCGGCCTTTCCTTCTCCCATTTGTACCCCAGGACATAGCCTGAGGCAATAGGAGAATTCGGGCCAATGGATGGGAAGGGGTTGGGTGTTCTAGAGTGGGACACTCAGCAGGACAATTGAAGAGGGCAGGTGCTTGAGGACCTGGTCAAATGGGAGATGATCTCTCTTCAAGTTACCAGGGTGATTGACAATGGGGCTCCCCTCTGGGAGATTTCATGGGGGTTTAATAATGGGTGGGGAATTTGGGAAGGAACATACCAACATGGCATAAATAAAATACATATAAAACTTTGAAAGGCTTAATCATGCATTGCAACACCCTTGTTTGCCTTTAGCCAGCTCATATTGAACACATATACTCACAATAGTTGTTCCACTTCCTAGTTCAAAGTCATTCTTGAAATCCATCTCTCAAATTTTTTCATCATGTTGTCCCATTAGTCATCATTCTTCTGCTTCTGCTTGTAAGTTTCATTTGGGGTTTCTTTTGGATTTTTTCCTCCTTTAGAATTATCCTTTGGCACAGATGTGAACATATCTTTGCCATGCCCCATCTAAGGGTTCAGTACAGTACTGAGACAATCAAAGTGGCTTTAAAGCTGGGGACACTCAATAACTAGTGATTAGACAGATGAAAGATCAACTTTCCTGAAATTCAGCCTGGCATCCTAAGCTTCCCTCGTTGAAGCCTATCCTCCATCCTCATTACTAGCCTTACATTCAAACTTTCCTTTGTACTAAATGTCTAAGATATGAGCTGTAAAAACAAGACGATATGCATACGATATCCATTTGCTTTCAGCAGACATGATACCTTCGTTCATGCCTACAAACAGCTGGGCATTGTGATTGTTAATCACCTTGGAAAGTACTGGCTGCAGTCATAGGGAAATACTTACCCTGTGGTATACTTTATGTTGGTTTTTCTAAAACATTTTGGGTTTTTTTCCTGGGAAAGAAAAATTGCGGAAGTACCCTACCAAAACACCAGTCTGCATTCAAGAAAAGAAAGGATGAGGTGCTTAAATCACATGCTCAAATTACAGGGTGAAATATATTTCTTTCCTTAGAGAAAATATCAAATTAGTCACAGTAAAATTCCAAGGTAATTTGAGATGTTACTTTCAAAGTTTCATTTATGAAATACATGATACATTATGCTTTTGACAACTGTTTTATTGAAATATAAGCAGTCTTAAAAGACTAGTTCTTTGATCCATCTACCAACGGAAACATTAGTTTTCATGTGTAATTGAGGATAAATTTTCCTTTTGATTGACATTTGAAATAATAGAAAAAAAATCAATAGTCCTCTTAAAAAGAAGCAGCACAGTTCCAAATTTGCATTTTTTAATAGGATAGGATTACTAGAGAGTCAACTATATTAGTGAATTTTTGGTGAAACACAACCATGTGCATTTACATCCATGCATATAAAGCATCCGTTAGACAAGAATTTCTAGTATGCTGTACATATTCTTTGCAAAATTATTGCTAAAAGATGGTATATTATTATCATACTACTGGGAATGCTGATTTGCAGCACTTCTGCTGCTTCTTTAATCTCTTGCATATAAAGTAAGTGAACTGTGACTGTGTAGCTCCAGACTTGTATGACGTCTTGAAAAAATATCTCATCTTGATTTCCTCAGTGACAATACGTTCTTCAGGCTTTCATGAACATATTGCCTCTAAAGCAAGTTACTGGGCTGTTTGTGAGAATATTGAATTTGCCCTTTCTATTTGAGGTTTAAGTTATTTCTAATGATTATATCTCACTTTCCTTCTTACAGTCTTTCTTTTTTTTTTTAAATTTACAGTCTTCTATTTGAGGCTTGGTTTTGTTTTTTTTTTTCCGAAACAATATATTAAATAGTTTCACCCACTTATCACACTAAATTATTTCATTAATTTTTTTTATTTGTTTTAATGAAAATAATAAATTTTATGTCTAGAAAGAATGAGTTTGGTTGACTGAAAACAAGAATGAAATATTAATTTAAAAATTCAGACTAAGAAATTTACATAGCAAGAAAATCATATTGACAAACCCACTCAATTTGTGATGCATCTATGCTAAATCTGTTGTAAACATTCAACAGTAGAAGTTTCAACTTTACAATGTTCTGATGAAGTTTTATTATTTCTCTATCAACTGTTCTCTCAGTGTTATGACTTTTTATTGCTTTTCTGTTCTGTATAGTTTCTTACACACCACTGTTAATGAAACTGCCTCCCCCTTCAGGCACAAAATGCAAGTATTATTCCAAATTAGTATTTCTAAAGGCACATCATGATAGAAACATTTAGAAAATGACCAGAAATCATTTTCTGTGTAGTCTCCAGTTAATATTACCTTCTTTAATTGTATCCCCTCCGTGGCTATGATCTAATGAATTTCCTCCTAGTATTGGTAACTTACTTTCACAATTAACTCAAATGTTGGTTTCCATGTTATTTATTTTGTTAAAAATCAACTTTTCCATGTAAGTTTAGGTCTGCTCCCTCATATAGGAAATTAAATCTGAAACTGGAGAAGTCAATCATTAAACTGTGTCCTGATGGAGGTTAAAAGCTCTGCCAGGAATGATGGATGCGCTTTGCTTTTGCAGCCAACTTTCCTAAAGTCAGTTGCTCTGTACTGTACTACTCACCTATACAGAAAAGCTACCGTGTCTGTAACTGGGGCACTAAGAGACTAAGTTTGTTTTTACAGTGCAATTTAAGGGTGTGACAGGATCACATGTGGGATTCATTTGTTGATGGATCTTGCTTAAACATTGACGATTTGGTGGCTTCAGCAGTACATAATACTTGACTTGACTTCCCTCAGTTCACATGGTGGCACTGATGGTTCAGAAACCTCACAGTTCTTGTTCCATGTCTGACAACAGTGTATAAATATTAAAATTAGTGTAGATATATTATATCAAATTATCTGATATGGAATTGGGCTCAGGATAGAAGTCTTCAGAGAAGGCATGCTCTGCTTTATTTTTTATAGGATAACAATTCAGGTTATCTGAATTGACCATGTAACCTGAGTCTCATTTTGTCAGGACCTGTCAAGCATTTTTAATCTACCAATTACTCCTAAATCTAGACTTTCTTCTCTGTTATTTACAATGGAATTTTTTTAGATGCACTCTTAAATGACAATTTCATTTTTCAAAGGTTTTGTCTGAATGTGAGTTTAATTCTTTGAGTATTTTTTTTATCTATTAGAATAAAATAATTACATAAAATAGCAGAGGTTATTTGTCAGAACAGCATATTAGTTTGGGGTCAGTCATTTTCACACCTGGAAGTAGTATTTGTTTTCTCTCTTTTATCAGTATTATAAAAATGCAGAGGAAAGAATATAAAATAAATTTTTTTAAGCTTGAAATTCACTGAATTGGTTTTGTAGATAGATTTAAAATAATTTAAGCTATTTTAAATTACAGTCATTAATTACAATAATCATATATAACCCTAGGTTTTTACCATACAAAGTTCAGTATGGGAGGTATGACACATATCCTTCCATGTTGCTTTGCATTTTGAGAAGATGCATGTTTTCACATGAACTTTAAGACATATATAGGTTTGCTCATTATATCTATAAAGATAGATTTAATTTATGTTAAAAATTTTTGTAGTTACAATTATTTTTAAAATCCATGTTTAGACTTCGGTGGAAGTGAACAGATTCTGTTTGGAAACTAGGAAGCAGTGTACAGATTGGCAAATGGAACTGCCTCTGAAAGATTTCAAGTGCTTTTTGGGATTTTATTTCTTAATCATTACAAACAGGAAATTTAATCTCCAGCTGAACATAAATAACAACAAAGACTCCATGACTCAGCATAAAGCTGTAAGCTTAAAAGGGTCATAAAATATGAAGCTCCCTATTAAAAAAACTCATATATGAAGACAGAAACAAAACATTTGCATCCCAGCTCCAGTCATTACATAGTGTTTTATGATCTGAAGGAGAAGAAAATAGGCAAGGCCATCAAAAATATCAAATTATACTAATTTTCTGAATATATAGGCTGTTTCCTTTGATAAGATAGTAGTTTTACCTAATCTGAAATTATTTTAATTGTGTTTCCCATTTTGATACAGAATGATATTCATTTGTGATAGCCAGCATGTACGAGTAGCACTGCTGTCAGCAGTTTAAAAAAATAATGGGCATCCTTGTTTCCTGTTTGCAGGCAGTTCTGGCAATAAGATGAAATGGGCAGGAAAAAAACTCTCTTTGTGAGTCTTAAAATAAAATATCTACTAAATTAATAACAAGCATACCCTGAAACAGTGTAGCATTTTTATCAGAATTTCTAACTCAGGAGTTTTCACAATGGTTATATAAAATATACATGCAAAAATATGTATATATTCCTATTATACGCATAAAATATATGCTTCTAATTTTTAAATGTATACATTTTTACATACATTTTTATCCGTGTATGGGAATGTATATGTATACATGGAAAAAAAATTGGTTTCACAACACAATTCTGTTCATAACACAATCTCCTTCTAGAAAACTTGCTACAGTAGGAAAAAAATGTACCCACAGATAGAAAAATACTTTCAGTTATACGTATAAAATTCCCAAACTGAAAATTAACTTTGTTGGGGTAAAAGCTAAAGATATCAGTTTCCACCGGCAAAGCAAGACAACAAATGGAAAGGAACTCATTCATTGGCTCGAGCCAAAACTCAAACAAATAAAACCTCATTTGAAAATTAAAATATTTGGTCCTCTACAGAGCAGCATAAGTACTAATAAAGCTAATCTCTCATCACCATCTATTTTTTAAGTTAAAAGCACCACCAGGATTTATGTCTGAGATAAGAACCTAAGACAATTACCCCACTCATGGGTTAGGTGAAGTTAGGATAGAGTCAGCAGGGTCCATAAGTAAGTACAGAAGTAAATATGTTCTGTGCTGTGGATTCATGAAGAGCACAGATTAACAGAAGCTCAAAGAGATGGAACAATATAGTCTTAGATACACCTCTTGGATAAGGGTGAAGTAATACTTCCCATTTATTTATCTATTTTGCAAATCCAAACACTGGAATGGAAAACCATTAAGATGGAAAGAATTTTTTTCACACAAACCTAAAGAATTATACTGTTCATGATATATTTATTCTTAGAATTTGTAATAAAGAGTTAAGGTAGATTTAAAAAAAACATTTCCATGATTTGAGGCTATTGTGTCAGGCTTAAAATTTGGTACTATGAAGCATCTTAATGATACTCCTAGAAATTAATTTCACATAATATGTAAATTAAGTATTACCATATTATATTTGAACTGTACTGCTGAGCTCTAAAGAAGTCCTATTTCTTTTAAAGAACAAAAATCAGTTATTTGTGTAGCTACGAGAAATTAAGAAGTCAAGTGTGAATTAGGGTTGGCAAACATAGCAGTTTAATTTGGCACCAATGCATAATACAAGTCTTTAATACAAAGAAAACTCACTACAATCATCCATAAAGGCAATTAGATTTCCTGGACTTCTAGTTCATATAGGTGAAGCATAATAAAAAAGGTTATGTCTGTCCTCACTCGATCCACCTGAAATTTCTGCCCATGTTGTATTAAAATATCACTAAAACAAATTTGTAGAATAATTTCTCCCACCTCAAATTTAATCAAATGGTGTTCTTCATACAAAGACAGGCATGCTTAGAGAATTATAAATATCATGGTAAGCAAGGGAGCACTCAGTAATTCACATTTATCTGGAAGAAGATTTTACTAGCATGAACCATTCCAATATTAACTAAATACTGAGGTTCTGATGTCCTGGGGAGAATGAATAAAACATTTCACAACTGACATACTGTTAAGGGCTGTCCTGTTCCTGGTTTGCAATCAAGTTACACAGACAGGGTATGCAGACACTCTGCCTAGGAGCTGCACAGACATTCAGCCCCTTCCAGAAGCCAGCACCAAGCACATGCCCTGTGTACTGTGGTCCTGCTCCAGCTGCTGATGCTGAGCTACTCATTCACATAGAGAGAGAAGAAGCTGTGAGTTAGCCCTTGCAGCACTAACAGACACAGGATAAGTGAGATTATGCAGAAATGTACTTTAAAAATTATTTAAGAAGATAGGGTGGTCTGCAGTGATCACATCTTACTCTTAGTCAGGAAAGTTAATTGACTGTCCCATTTTACATTTGACTAACCCATCTTATAATGTTTTTGTCTACCTTCCCTTTATTCCTTCCCAATCCCCTTCTCCTCCACAGTTCTCCATCAGTTCGCACAGTCACACTAGCCTTCCAGCCTCCTGGATCCTCAGATTTTCACCCCTGTCAGCTGCAAAGCTCCTCTTGTTGTAGTTCCTTGGTAGCCCATCAGTCAGTGGGTTGGACATGTTTACTTCTTGACTCTGCTTCCATGATGTTTACTTTCCACTTTTGTCAGTCTATATATTTTGTTAATGGCTTCTCCCTTTTCCTTGCCATCCCCTTTCACAAGGTACTTGATCACATAATCCTACTGAAATGAACATTCCCATGTTCCAGTGCCCCCTTATCAATTTTATTACTACTTTCTATATAGTATGGATCAGATTTGTGCCTGTGTCTTACTGCTTATGGCTTCCTGCTTTAGTTATTATCTCTTTCTGCTTTAAAAAAGAGCCCCGGGGGAGCTGACTCTCCCTCCTGCCACACTCAGTTTCAATAGAGTACATATTAAAATCTAGTTAGTGATGGATTGTTTGGTTAAAGAAAGCATTTGTTATAATTTTCTGCTTAAAAAGTTGTTGGGTAGTATTTTACATGATTCTGCAATGCACACATAGAGTTAGGGAACTTAAGTTTTAATCTAATAAACATCTCAGTTTTAGAACTTCTGTCGCTTGAGTAGGAGGCGAGAAGGTGCACAAATCCAATTTTCTCTTCTTTTACAGGATACCAAACCTAAATTTTTTGGGTAACCTTAACTGTCCTTTGCTCCATCCTTTTCATCCAAATGTGGAACGATGCTGAAATAATTGAAAAGTTTCCATGCAAATGTGAGTAGGGGCAAAGAATTGATAGAAGGAAGAACTTCAGCTGAGCTACAGGAAGAGTTAAGAGTGCACTTGGCACTTACCACTTTGACAGATCTCTAAAAACTTTTACATACTAGGTGTGATGCTCTGTGTCTGAAGCTGACTGTCAGCAAATATACCATTACCAAAATAACACCCTCAGTAAATAATCTAAGCAAAATTAAAAGGCATCAGGAAGTATTTAAGGTACTCATAAAAGGCAAAAGGAGAGATTTGGGTGACCTATTATACACTGTTTGTATTGAAGATACATTTTCTTCAGTTACTTCTACTTTTTTTTTTTTTTTTTTTTTTTTTTTACTTTAAAGTGCTGGCACACTTATGTTCTGCAATTCAATTTGCAGCAGCAGAGACAGTAGCATCTTCTAGCCTACAGAAAAGGGAGATGCAGGACTAGTCCCCAATAAACTTCTTTCATGACAGCATTTTTTTCCTCTTTCATTATGTGCAAGACATCAAATGCAATCCCAGAGGGGCTGAGAAGAGCAGAAGCAGATCTTAAGATAATTGGTATATTTTTCAAGATCTATTTATAGACTATAGAGAAAAGATACATTTTGGTGAAGAAAAAGGTTGGGTTATTGAATCATTTTAGGTCATTAGACAAGTTGATTCACTTTAAAAGGGGAAAGGTAGAGCAACGTGACAGAAAGAGAGAACTTTAACTCTTTTATTGTTCTTTAATGATTCATTATGGTTTCATTTGAGAATTTCATTCAATAATAGAACTAATATGAGGAATCAACAATATTGAAATATTTTCTTGTCTTTGCTTAAGCTAGAAATATTAACTCCAGTGTCTGTTTTTGCTCCTATAACTTAAATGTACAAACAAATGCATCTGTTTTATTGAAAAGCATGTACAGCAATAGGTTACTCACTGTTGGCATCCCTTTGTATGATGATTCAGTTTCTGGCTTGTGACTGTCTGGCGGACTACATCAATTGAAAAAGACAAGAATTATTATAGAAAATACAAACTGCTAAACCCTTTACAGTATAGGAGATGATTTGCATAGCATACACTATATTAACAACAGCACAGGGTAAAGGCCAGTTAAGCGCCTCTGTCCCTTTAAATGTTTAAGGCCACTCGTGGGCTATAAGCAAAACAGCATATTAACCTTATTTTAGAAACAAAACATCAGTCTCCAGTCTTCATAGAGAGGTTGTTGAAGTATGGGCTGGATAAGCAGACAGTGAGATGAATCTCTCCTATGAAGACAGGATGAAAGAGTTGGGGTAGCTCAGCCTGGAAAAGAGAAAGCTCCTGGGCGAGTTTGTTGAGACCTTCCAGTATCTAAATGGGGCTTATGAAAAAGAGGAACAGTAGCTTTTTACATGGACAGCTGGAAACGGTTTTAACCTAAAAGAGGACAGATTAGTCTAGTTGTTAGGAAGAAAATCTCCTCAGTGGGTGGTGAGGCACTGAAATCAGTTTCCTAGAAAAGTGATGCCCATCCCTGGAAGTATTCAAGGCCAGGTTGGATGGGGCTCTGAGCAATCTGCTCTGGCAGGTGACATCCCTTTCCAGTGCTGGGGGTTGGAACTAGATGATCTAGACCAAGCTATTCTATGATTCTGTGATGAATGATCTGGATGGTAGGGCATAAAGTTGTGCTACAAAGCAGAGGGATCTCAAGAGATCATTACTCATAGCTTACCTAGCCTTCTTTCAACCGAAGAGACTTTGTACGGACAGGGAATTGAACTGTTTCTTTGTTTATCAAAAGGGAACATTTAGAGGGTGACTTTAACAGGTATCATGTAAGAAAATTGTGTCAGCAGCTAAGTAGCATAACTCTTCTTTGACTGCTAGAATACTATTCTTTAAGAAGGAAACATTGATACACCATTAAACAGGAGAAGACATTACTGACGCCTCCAGACTGACATGCCGTTGGTAAAGATTCTTATATTGAAAGGAATCTGTTGCCATCTCATGAGAGTGCTTATAGAAAAGTAAGAAATTATCCTGAAAACAGGATAATTGCCAAAGCTGTTAATTTCCTAATATAGATCTTGAACAAGATCCTAATCACTACTTATTTCTATGCAAATGATAAAAGGAGTTATGAATCATTTTAGTAAAAAACAGACTTAGTCATTCTCTGCTAGGTTTTCATCAGTAACAATGAAGATGAACTCATCCCATTAGTCAATGATTTCTCTTCTCTCTCACTCATTCTGAGTTTCCTTAATTCTTCAGAAGTAGACCCTTCTAAACACTCATGCCATGATGACTTTTCATCTCCCAAATATGTAGTGGTCCTGGTGCGCAAAGGCAAGCTGAGTGACTGGTGAAGACAAATGAAAAAATGTTTTTGACTTTCATTGTAACTGAGATTAGCTAAACTCACAGTGTAAAGGAACAGAACTCCAAGCATCTGCACAGGATAGAGTATCATATTTTGTGAGTTCAGGATTCTTATTTCTAACAATCCAGTCTGAATGCAGTACTCCAGTGGTAGTCTCAAGAGGGAAGTGCAGACGGAAAGAACCACCTCCCTTGACCTGCTGCCCATGCTGCTTTGGATACAAGCCAGGATGTGGTTGGCTTTCTGGGCTGCAAGTGCACATTTTTGAATCATGCTGAGCTTCTCATCCACTCACACTCCCATGTCCTCAGGTCCAGTTATCAGTGCTGAGCATTTAAAATTGTAATTTCCCCTTCAAGGAGAGTCATGCCCCACCAAATCCAACCATGAAACCAGCACTGCCCTGAACTGATGTCACTGCTCATGGTGGTACCCACCACCCAGTTCTCCATCCAGCCCATCTAACTCTCCAAATACTAGCCCACTCAGTGGAGTACCAGATACCCCAACTCCCCTGTCTGGTGAGTTTCAGCAGTGCTCAGTCTCCACTGGGGTCAGGCACTGAGGGTGTTGCACCCACATCTCTGGGATGGATGGAAGAATCATAATGCCAGGGCTAGAGAAAATAAATTATTTTTTTAACATTTTGGATAGGATTGGGGTAACCTAGGGGGTTCCTGACCCCACATTCACTGAATGCTCAGGGTTAATGAAATTCAGGTTCTATTAATCTTCTTCTGGGTCCAGCTCTGCCAGCATAGACGTTTACAGAAGGGCTTACAACAGTGGGGTCATGTCCCTATCTGAAGCCTAGTTCCCATCCACCCACAGCAGCTCTGAGGGGACACTGTCCCTCAGGAACTCCAGCTCAACTGTACCTTAGTATGGCCACCTCAGCAGGCCCCCAGTACCTCTCTCCACTGGACCAGCTTCTCCTTCAGTAGCTCTAAGTTCCACTTGGACAGCATCTGGGTCTATGGGAGGGTGTGAGTGATCTCCAGGATCCATCACATCACTGTCTACAGCCATGTCTGGGAGGCTGCTGGGGTGCACCTCCACATTACAGGGTACTGTGCTCTTGTCCTTGATATTTCCAGCAAGTATTCTTGCTTTGGGTCTGTTTCTGACAGGGGGTCCAGTGGGGATCCCAGTGAAATACCATTCCCAGCTTCATTACCGTCCTCAGGCCAACCTTGCAGAACTCGCATTGTTCCACTCAATTGAGAATGGTCAGGTCAATGAGGGCCAGAAGAAGGAGTCTATGAAAATGGAGCTCTGCCATGACACATAGATCCTCAAGGCTCCAAGGGATGGGTAGACAGGCCGGTAGGGACAGACATTCCTTTCTTGAAGCCTCCATATTCACTATGCAGAGAAAGGGAGGAAACCCTGCCCCTGTGATAGGACCTGTGGACAGTGGGTCTTCTTGGCTATTGGACAGCACTGTCCTGCATGGACCGAGGCAGGGCAAAAGGGTGGAAGACTGGGGCAGGTTCTGGTGCTCTCCCTCAGCATTTGCTGCCTCTCTGAGGTCAGTGTGGGCTCCTGCACTTCTGCACCTGCCAGGAGAGATGCTGTCAAGAGAGGACAGCCCCTGGCACAATCCTGAGTTATTGATGCCAGGACATGTTGCCTGTTTGTGGGGTGCAGGGTGCCAGGGCCACTCAGCACTCCACTCCTGTTTATGGGCTTTTGCTGTGCTTCTGCAGCACTCCTAGAGCTTTGCAAATCCCATAGGACATAGGTAGGAGGGGAGCAGCTTCTGAGCCCACCCTGCAGCCCCTCATGCCTGTCCTAACCATATCATGCAATACCATTCCTTGCAGGCCCCAAACCACCCAACCCCATGCTGTGGTGCCATGCAGTGGTCACTGACCCATAAACACTTGGCCTGCAACTGTGCATTGAGCCACTGGATCTCCATCATGTGCACCAGGAACAAAATCAGCCATGTTGGGGATGTTGGAGCACTTCATGGCACCAGTTCTAGTGCAGCTCCGGTGCTCTGCATCACCAGAACAGCATGATGATGAGGATCTCCACTGAGCCCTGGGATCCCCAGTGGTAGGTCTCTCCACATGACTGGGGTGGCAGAGGTCAAGGCTGCAGCCTGTGGAAAGACACTGAACTGCATTGTTCACTTGATACCAGCAATTATGTCATCTTGTTTTTTAGATCATCTAAATGTTCAGAAAGAAGTTTTGTGTGAAAATTATTCATGTTTGACAGTGGAAAAAATCCTTTTTTTGTGAAAGATTAAAATGGGGTATTCTATCAAAGACAGAAACTCCACTGTGTGCTGTGTCATGATCAAAGATTGAAAACACATTTTACGTTGCACAGCTTCAGATTCCCGGCATCTGAGAGACTTAAGATTACTCTTTCTATGTAGTTTTATCTTTAATAAATGGTATTTGAATTGATACTTTGCAGAATCTGAGTGCCTTTCTTACTGGAATCACAACAAACCAGCAGATTCTGGTGCAAAACAAACGCTAAGATGCTGCTCAAAGCTGATTAACTGCAAGCTGCAGCGTCTTTGGAGTAAAGACAGGCTGCAGTTGCAGCTGAGATAAGTTGCATCAGCAAGTCTCCAGTAATGAAAAACAAATCAGTAGCCTAGAGGGAAAATTAAACCTGTAAGAGAAATTCCTACTCTTCCAAACATGGGTATAAATATATGATGACTATGAATAGCAAATGAAAAGTGGAAGAATAAAAATGCAAAAACTCTGTATACCCATGTAAGCAGAAAGTCAAACAAAGTTTTGGTGTTGTACAGAGATGACTACAGTCTCTAATGCAGAGCCTTCCCTGAGTCTGATTTGTTTGAAGAGGATGAATGTTAGCAAGGTACTAGCAGAGAAAGAAACATGTGATCCAATTAGTACAGCTGTGAACTTCTGAGTCTGTTCGAATTAAGTGCAAGCACAGCCATGTATTTGTCAGAAATACTACAATAATGCTACTGAAAACTGGAAGCAAAAAAATCTGTAGTAGTTTTATCACTACGAATTAGAGTTGCAAAAGTGTACTCCTTCACTTCTGAAATAAGACAACTTAAAAGTAGTATTCATGTTCTGTATTGTTGATTTATGTCAAACTAAGTAATTGCTTTTTCTGTCTATTGCGCCCTCATTATCCCTGCAGGAGAGGCATCACCTTACAAAGATTTATGGCAGGGGGTTGCCAAGAAAATTATTCCCTTTCTACCCTTTCACCCCAGGACATTTCCCCTTCCATGAAGCAAAATGAAACTAAGCATATATGAGCAGTTTCTTGTTATGGGTTGTTCTCACTGAATAGCCTGAACAGATCTTTCTGTATGTATTCTGTCCTTGTCAAAAAAATGGAAGTGTTCTGTATGCAACACATTCCATAGAGCTTCCAAACTTACAGTGCCAGGCTGAATCTGGCCACAGTTATTTGTTAAGTGGCACATCACTGAAGAGGAACATCTACCTGACCAGATATTAATTAATGTCCTTTGTCCAAAACATGCAAATATAAAATAATAACTAAATCTTGAATATGAAGAATTTTGGCACTACTTCTCTTGCTAAGATAATGAGTCTCCTGTTACCCATGGTGTTCATGTGAATCTTAATTTTTAAGAACTTTTGAGAAAGATTGGAGGAGAAGCAGGAAATCCATAAAGATGAGAGAAATATCTAACCTAAGTTCTCTGTTTCAGAAATATTTTTTATTTGTTCTGGTGAGGGTGAGGTGATAATTTTCATTTTCTCAAAGAGCCACAGCTTTCATTTTATATATTTTACACTCAAGTAGTTCAAAATGAGTGAGGAAAAAGAAAGGTTTTTTTGTTACTTTCTAGGACAGTATTTCCTAACCTCTTAAGTTTTAAAATACTAAGACATGTAATGCTGGTGTTTGTTTAAGATACACAGATCAGTCAGATATTTGGGTATTATTTTTTTTTCCACCCCTTAAATGAGTATATATGGGGTGTAAGCAAAAGTTTCAGGAAGCAAATAAAATTTGTCAAATTTATAAATAATAAATTTGTAACATCTCAAATATGTGTACAGATTACATATTATTGGTTTTCTATCCTATGAGACTCAAAAATGGTAACTAAGGCTATGTTTGCTTTCTGTTCAACTGACAACTTAATTTTACATATATATATACAGTGAAAGATACAGTGTTTTCAGGAAGGACCTCCTGAAAGCTAGAGATGTAGATTTCAAGTAAATGACTTTTCATGGCTCTCTTCTCCAGATTTTTCTCTTTTTTTGCTTCCAACTAAGACTTGTAGCAATCAAAATATCAAAATATTTCTTAATTTGTAATTTTGCATTTTCTTTTGGATATAGTTACCTACAATTGCCCAAGATTATTCTCTGCATATTAAGAACAGTTAATAAGTGACTGAAGGGAAGCTGACAGCATTTAAATGGTGTTTAACACAATGGCACATTACGATGCTGCTCCAGAAAAGAACTTCTAATGACTTATTTGTTAGGATAGTATGTCTTATAATTTTTCTTTTAAAAGCTAGGCCTTTATGACTCTTCAGTTAACTACCTAAACTGAACTCAATAACAAGTAACTGAAACTGATAACCTAATTTCAAAAATATGAATAATGATGATGATGTTCTTGGCTGTCTCCATTTATAGGAGCTCTCTCAGGCTTACAGAGACAGAGACAGAGTTTGTGTTTCCGGTTCTTTCAGTTAACATTTTTCCAGTGTTTAGATGAGTTTACTACTGCTTGACAAAATAAAGATCAAGAACTGATGAGACTGTTGAACTATAGAGGTATCAGTGTAGACACAGCAACAGTGGAAAAAAATCTAGTAAAAGTTCTGTATTATATGATGGTTAGTTTTAGCACAGCTATGAATAGATATGGCTGCCAATGAATTGTGTAACTGAACATTAAGAAAAGGTTTCACAACAGATTCCAAAGAAATGTAAAGAAATTAATAAATGTAGAAATATTTCTTCACTGGCCAGGTTTTCTGTCACTCTCAGTAACAGTCTTAAAACCATGAATTCCAGACATATTTTACTTCAGAGTAATTTCACTCTTTGTACAATAAATAATGAATTCTAGCTGCCTATTCTGTCCTGCCCATTTAATAAAAATTTACAAATGTGTTTGTAAAAATATAAGGTTTGGTTGAAACAGCTCTTGAATCAGATTGATTAATACTTAAGTACACCATGGAAACTTAACATAGTGTTATGAACAATGAATTTCTAATGTGCTACAGTGCACAGTATAGGCATTAGAAATGTTTTACTACACTGTAAATTGTGTGCTATAATACACAATAAAGCTTGGATGCTGCTAGATTTACTCTATTGCTAAAGAAGCAAAGAGCCTGACTAATATGTGTATTTTTCTTTTCTTTTATTAAAGAATAGCTCTGTATTTTGGGAACAAATGACAGCTCATTATGCATGTTTGGTAGAAAGAAAAGAATACTTGAGCTTCTAGATAATGGTATAATTTAATGTTGCAGGAAGCCATTGCATAATAAAATATGATAATATTGGATAAGCTACTTAAGCAAAAGTGCTAATCAAGTAAAAACAATTTATTTATTTTTCTTCTAAATAGAGGCTTATGCTTCAGAAAATTTGGTATCTATGTCAGTCATAAGTTTAAAATTTTGTGAACTGTAATTTGAGATGAACAGAACTCTAGCCTTTAGTAGGCTTCTTGTGCCATGGGAGTAATTAGACTAAGTTCAATAGATTTCACAGGGTATGAGATTGCAAAGACTCCAGGACGAGGCACCACATGCAGCCTGACAAAGAACAAATACCAGAACAGTGACACTGAAAAGAGAAAATTTAGAAAGAAAATTTAATTTATAATTTTTGAACTAGGACTGGATGGAATTGACTTTATTTGCATCATCTTCCTTTACAGTGTAAAATCCCTAAGACAAAGACCTAGCTGTGGCTGCACAGTGGATGGCAGGATTTTTTTTGCATTTATTTCAGAAGTAGTCTCTTCTTGGAAAAAACAAAACAAAACAAAACAAAACAAAATGGAGAATTATGTACAGACAATATACTTAATTTTTACAACAATTGTAAAAAAATGGCTGCAAAATCAGGGGTCTTTTTCCTCAGGCTGAACTTTTTTTGCACTGAGCTATTGCTAATGCTGCAGAGAGATTTTTTCCTAGCTAAGAAATGATGCAATTTGTTCATTGCATCAGATTACTGTGAAAATGCATAGAAATAGGTGAGCCCTGATTTCTGTATTATGGCATTTTAAAATCCACCTAGCCCACTCAACTTCAAGAAGTGTTTGGATTAGGCTCCCAGGAATACAGTGTGATTTTTGGGGTAGTCCTGTGCCGTGCCAAGAGCTGGTCTCTATGATCCTTTGATGTTCCTTTAAATTCAGAATATTCTGTGATTTTATAATCCTATAAAATAATTTTAAACATTAGAAAATACATTACCACAATTCTTGGTTAGCTGAAAAGTATTATACTTCTATGTAAGTCCACCTTCTACCAAAGTTATAATTATTAAAGTTATGATTGTTAAAGTTGAAACCATTGTTAAATTAGGCAGCATATATAAAAACACACAAATCTATCTAATAGCTCGATAAAGGGCACATTAACAGAAGAATAATCTCATTCAAATTAATGAATCGGGTTTTAGTTCTTATTTTGCTTTGATTGTTTTATTGTTTTCCTTTTTCAAATTAACTACATTTTTTTAAACCTCTTAACCTCATAATTACATTTATGCTACTTCTTGTTGCATAGTGCCTACCCTTCATGTAGACTTCAGCTAGACTAGGAACAGAAGGAAAAGAGAGAACATTGGTTAATGCCTTTGAGAATGTGGTATTTTTCGTAAATGTCATTTTGCTGCCAGTGAATCGGCATTTTTCGAGCATTGAAATACCATTTCTTAAGTTACTACATATGTATGGTTTACACACCATGTAGATTCAACAGTGTGAGTGACAAGATAATGCTTCCCTAAGCATGCAAAGAAGAGAATGCATTTCTACCAGCACTTTGAAGAAAATAATTATTACAGGAAACTGGAAAATCGTGGTGTTTAGATGTTACAGCTGACATACATTAGAAAAAAATGGATTCAAATTAAGTCCTAAAAACAACATTTAGTGAGAGGTGAATGCATAAAAAGTGGGAACCTGTCTTTGAATTTGATACAACTTACCTCCAAGAATTAAATTTATGTAGACTCTCTTTGCAGAGTCATCCTGCATTGGTGCTTGTTAGACAGAAAGAATTTTTTGTTATATTAAAGTAGGCAATTGAGTTTCACCAGGATAAAAATGCTTTTGTCCTGGCAAAATGATGTAAATTTAACATCATATATGTCTGAACAGAAATATCATTGGTAGCCATGCCTGATAAAAACTAAAGCTAAATACTTTATTACCTTCTTTTACACTGCCAACTCTTCTTTCCTCTTCCTTAATGTGAGTGAAGTCTTCTTTGTTCAGAAGGTCACATTTTTTTAGGTTAATTATTCTAAAGTAGGACTTTAGGCTAAGGCAAGGTTGACCATTACACAGCTGTAAAGTAGTATCTGGGTAAAGATAATCTGAATAAAATTTTTATTGTGTAATTTTCTGCTTTCAGTTAAAAGGAGATGAGATAGTTAACTTATATAGTAGAAATAAAGTCCAAAAAAATTACTGTAGCAGTCCCTTAACTGTGAGAAAACCATAATATGTAAAGCAGTGCCAGCTAAATTCAGATAGATCACTTCTATGCCACCTGTAGTGCTATGTAACTTTTTCAACAAAAATCCTATATATCCTTTTAGAAGTTGTATTAGGCAATAAACAAAACCTGAGAGACAATAATTACCTTTTTTAAAAGTTCCTACATGCAAATGTGAGTTAAATACTCATCCTGCTTCATTGAAGGCAGAGTTGAAATGATAATATTTTATTTTCAAGTTCAAAAAAGGTGGTCCTTATCACAGTTGTCAGATATTCCTAAATTTCTGGCACAGAACAATATGAGGTAGAGGAGACCATGAGGATCAGCCTTCTCTACAAAGTCAACCTGTCTGTAAAATGGGATGAATGTTTTTCAGGTCTGCAAAATGGAAGTCATGGGACTTGGAAAGAAAAAAGTTGTACAAAATAATGAGGATATTTATTGAATGTTTATGGTATACTTTGAAAGGGGTTTAGATCTCTTAATGCCTCCTGTAACAGCTACGTTCTTGAGTTCCTCCTAAGTTATTTTTGAATTTTTCCTTTATATTCAGAACCTTATTTTCATAATGTACGGAAATGTCCCTAAATATTGGTCTAAAGTATTGTACATATTTGTTATTTTGAGTACAGCTTTTTTGTCAGGACATGATTTCATAAAAACTCTGAAGGTTACTTGATGCGCTTCTTAATTTAAATAGCCAAGAGTTTATTCCATCAGGCAGTTCTTTAAGCTTTAAAGTTAAAAACATTCACTGCTTCTTTCACTGAATTCGATGGGTGAGAAACAGCAAAGTCATCCAGCAGTTACTAAGACAAATATTTTTGTAGTTTGACTGTTTTATGTACTTTTATCAATTCTATTTATTCTTAAAAATATTGACTCAATTTTGCAACCTGATTACATTTAGATTTTTTTCTTCTGTTAACCCAAGCCTGGTTGACTGCTACATATGCACCTCATTTAGAATATGGAAATATTTTGTTTGTGTTCAGCTGAGGTGCAAATTTTACAAAATTGAAGTAAGCTCTTTCAGTGCTTCACTCACTAATGAAGTTTACTAGTAAATTAAGAAATTAAGTCCCTGCAATATACTGTGCATAGAGCTACTGTAAATAATAGAGTAGATCAATAGCTGGCAGCACTACTGGAAATCCTCCTGACTTTGTTACTAGTTACCATTATAGCAGTGTTCAGTTCTTTGCATTCAAAAGGGCTGACAGTCTGCCTTTTAAGGTAATAAGGATGGGAGGAAATTAATTATAATTATTCTTTTTCTCTTTTATTATCTTTTTTGCCAATGAGAAATGATTGGTGTAATTTACGTGACTATTTTGCATCTTTTTCATAAATTTTTACTTTTTGTAAATCTTAGTCTAAACCAGTCTATGGGAAGAGTGGTTTCAGGGAACTGTCTGACTTTCACTGTTATTTTTAGACAGCCCTCCTCAGAAACTTATTCTAAGGATACCTGCAGCATGACCTATTTCACCTCCACTGTGCATTTCACAGCATGCAAAATAAACTTTCTTTTCACTTAATTTGATGGATTAACTTGGAAACTGATAATGCTGTGGACCATAAGGAAAAAATGTCTTTCGGTAACCATCAGTAACCAGGAAAACTGGGACAAGATATACATCAACTGCCATAGCTGGCAGTAGAGAGAAATTGACTGTATGACATCAGATTAATACCTGGAAAAATAAGTATGGCTTGATGTTGTCTAATGTTTTATTATGTGACTCTAGCTTATGCTTGCTTTCAATAATTGTTGATAATATCTGGCTCTTCTGAACAAATTATTGTTCCCCGTTTTTTTAAAAACTGTAAATAGTATATTTCAGTATATTTTTTAAAAGTATCCTACTATTTCTCCTCTAAATGTGGAAAATGTAGTGTAACAGTGAGAAATGAAATGTAGTAACATAATCATGACATGAAATAACATGTACTAAATTTTTATTATTGTTTTTAAAGTAATTGAAATATGAAATTATTTAAGATTAATGTTATCTTTCCTGCACAGTTCTTTCAGTTTTCCTCATTAAACTCCAAGTACCAATTAATCTGCTAGTTAACCTTCCTCTCCTGTGTCACACTGTGATCTCAGAATGCAACTGCATTTTCAAATTTTAGTTCAAGATGTCACTACTGATATCATTGTGTGTTTTGTGCTTCATGAGTTTATTTATATGTGGCAATTTAAATAATAAAATTTAATTATTATTTAAATTAGCAAGAAAGATGTTTGCACTTAAATAATTTATTTTAGTCTTGTTTTACATTAATGCATTTTAGTCAGTTTCTAAAAACAAACTAGAGCTTCTGCTTAGTAAGAATTTAGGATAGGATAGCCACTGAAATAGTATTTGTACTGCATTTAGAGGCCTTTCAAATGCAGCAAATTATTTCTTGATCTATTCAATATGTATTAAGAAATACTAAGGACTATGTAATGATTCCGTATTTTTTTAAAGGTATCCTACAAATGAAAATGAAAGTATTTTTAAAAGTAAAAATTCATCACTTATCTTTTTTGGTATTTTTAATTTTTGGGGGTGTTTGTTGCATTAAGAAATTAATGGACCATCAGTAATTAAAAGATTGGTGGAAAAAAAACATTTAAATAAAATTCATGTAATGAAATACATTTTCAAGAAAAAGGGGAAAAAAAATTCAGGACCTCTTTGGTGACCCTGGCCACTAATAATAGATTTATTAACTGCAGTTACTGAATTTTGGTCCTCTTGTTGAAGATAATTTTAAAAAGGGTTTGGTTTTCTCTTTATATATATTTTTCTTCTGGTTTTGCCCTTCAATGAGAATAAAAATAATTTTAGGACAATTAAGGTTGAAGAAGGACCTCAGGAATTTCCTTCCTTCTTGCAGAAGGATCAGTTATGATTTCACACCAGGCTGCTCAAGGCTTCATCCCGTGGGGCTTGAAAACCTCTGGATTTGGTGCCTAAATGGCCTCTATGGATAACCTACTTTTTTTGCTTGGCTGCCCTCAAGAAAAAGAAGTCTTATATTCATTCTGAATATCTTTTTTTTTGTTATGGATACTATAAAAGATATATAACTTTCTAAATTCAGTTTTATACTTGACCCTGCACAACATAGCTGATGACAGAATATGCTATGCAATTTTTTTAGGAACCTCAATAGCAACTTTGAAGTGTCTGAATATTACTTTCATACTTGATTTTATCTGTTGAAGTTCTAGTAAGGAGGGTCTATACACCATATATCCTAATTCAAATTATAAGCATTCATTTACTGCAGAAAAATGTATTTATTTCTTAATAGGCTTGAATTAATTTCAACTGGCATATACATTCCAAATTACATAAATGCAGTTAAATATACCCTCTACTGTCATGAGGTATGGCTGCTTTTTCCATTGAGACTTTCTTGAATAAAGGCTTGGTAGCTTTTTAGATTAAATTAAAACAAAAAAAGCGCCCCAAAATACAACAAAACCCCCCAAAAAAACTAAAAAAATAAACAAAAAAACCCAAAAAAACCCCCAAAAAACGACCAAAAAGGCTAACCACCCTCCCAAACAACAAAAACAAACAAACAAACAAAAAACTACACAAACAAAAAAAAAACAAAACAAACCAATATTCAAGAAAACAAACCACAAAAACAAACAAACAAACCACCACCAAAACCCCAGAAACCCACAAAAAACCCCAAAGTGAAAATAATAATGAAATCTAGAAAATCAGCATATTAATAGTTAGACTGGCTTCATATTCCAAAGGAAGCAGGGAAAACTGATGACTATTTTCGGATGGGAATAGGAATGCAATTACTAAGCAAGCAGGATCGAAGCAATAGATTAGACACCTTTGTGAAGTTGCCCAATAAAAGATCTCTTTTCTAGGCATTGAGATACGTAAAAAAGTTAAATATCACCACTTGGTCTAATGTACTTGCAATACAATCAATTTCAAAATCAGATAAATAATTGAAAGTTAAGGACATTTACCTAATTTCAAATAATTATGTAAATAACTGATCTTTCATTTCTTTCTGCCCACAATCTGCTCAAATATGGAGTATTTTAAGAAAAATGAATTTTTTAGAAAAATTAATTCAAATCCAGGGTCTGTACTATTTGAGTAAAATAAATACCAATACTTCTATATGACAAATGAACAACAGAAAATAAACAAGACACATTAAAAATTCCTTACATATATGAACACGAAATAACCATGACATGTCTGAATAGCAATGCTCACATTCATTTCTGTATTAAAAATCTACAAACAGAATTATTTTATTTTTCTTATGCCCACAGGCAATTTAAGAAAGTAATTATTAAGATCTGTCTTAGCTTGTGCTATACTATCAATTTATTTGAGTGTTGGTTGTGTTGTACTTTCCTGATTGTCAAAAAAGGCTAAAGGAAATCTAGGGGGTACTTCTGGGAAACAACAGAGGCTCTTTTGCTTTTGTACCTACCATTCATTTTTGACAAATAGCCAAATGACGATAATATTCTAGCTGTCCTAGTTATCTTTTGTGGGGAATTAGACTTAAAATTTTTAAATAAATGGCAACAGTGTGCCTATTTGGGTACATTACTTGGGGAATCTTCCAGTTTCTTTCCAAAATAGTCTCATACTTCATTTGAGACAAATAAAGGCATTGGTGTGAGTAGGCAAATATGGGGTTCTGATACTTACAAACTAGTGCTGCATTTGGGATATTTAATGTAGTGTTAAACTCTTTAAAACTAATTCTTCTGGATCAGTAATGCTTGTAGGCTGTTTCAAACTCACTATCATTAATAGTTATAAATATTCCTAGAAAATTTGACATATCACAGAATGGTGTTTCAAATTGCATACCACCAGTCTCCAAGAACTGCATTATTTCTCTCAATCCACATATTTTGAGACAGACTTCTGTACATTCACAGGAAACATGTATTAAATCCCCTTTTATTCCTTCATCACTGATGGCTTCCTTTTACCACTTTTTCTGCATAAAAACATGGAAATAAACGCTGGGGGGAGGTGAGGAGAAAATTCTGAGCAATGGTCTCATGGATTGTTTTGTAGCATTGGTTGAAAAAATATAATGCTCTGAGAGGTTCTATTTAATAATAATGGTTGACTGAGCAAAATCACTTTATGCACAAACAGCTCTGCTACTTTTGACCTTGAAGATTCTCAAATTCACATCTATTTTTGGTTGTGTAAGCTTAGAGTCATAAATTTTACTTTGACCTGCACTTTTCTCAACTGATTACACCTAAAAGCCAAGTGGTAGTATAAATAAATATGGAAATGTATTTATACCAGTATCTGAGCTCTTTGTATGAGAGAGCTTCTGAGACATCTGAATCCCGTGAAGTGAATTTTTATGCATGCTGTCTGTTATTGTGAGAGATACTAGTGCATATGGTGCTGAGATAATTTCATTGGTTACTTAATTGTTTGTGTGAATCTGCTCACCATCCATTAGTACAGAAGAATCTTTAAAAGGAGATATATTAAGTCTTTTTTGTCTTAATATGTCTTGGTGGAGGTTACAAGTTCAAAGCCAACTCTTCCAAGAATCTGAAAATATGGCACCAATGTTTCCATTTTTGCCTTCTTACTTGTTTTCAATTGTGACCACTTTAAAAGCTGCTCTGTAAAATAAGGTCTCTACTTTCAGTGAATTGTATTTGACTAGAGAAAGTAACAAGAGCCATTTGTAGAAGAATAATCAGTATTAAAGTGAAAGTAGAAATTTTTAATAAAATTATTATTAATAAAAAATATTTGTGTAGGATCATAACTAATCCTGAAACCGAAATTTTAGATTTTGCAAAGCCTACTGTTAAAATATGTTGAATAAAAAAAGGCCTTTATTATTTGAAGTTCACAACTGTGATAGAAAAATGTCATTTTTATTAATCAAAGCATATATTTCATTAGCAAGATCCTCTTTTAGCAGTGCTATGTATATTCTAAACTAAGTATTCATCTGACAATCATGGTCTATTAAAATCAGGAATTATGCTAATGGTACGAATTGATGATTCTAAATTTATTAAGGTTGATATAATTAAGATAGGCATGCTGACAGAAAAAATGTTTCTATCAAACTTTTTCAAGGTGATCAGTGTAGACATTTTGATATTTAAAGCCAGGACTTTTAAATTGTGCAATGTAAGTTAATTAATCAAAATTTGGAGTAGGTGTCTTTGCTTCCTCTTCTTTAGGAATGAATGATTATGGTATTTTATTTCTGCCATAAAATAATCTTGAAACTGAAGAAGTTTGTACATGTGAAATTGCTTGAATTTGCTGACTTCAAATCTATCAGGTTTTGTTTTTTGAAGTAGAAGGCCATACTAAGATGTTAAATCTATAAAGTATGGCTCAGTTTCAAAGACTTCTGTAGGCAACATAAAGAAGATACAAAATTTGATGCCCATTTGTCTGGATTTCTCACTAGTGTGATGAGAATTACATGCTGGTCCAGGAAATCTCATCTGTTAAGTGATTTTTATGAGGCAGCAGACATATGCTAGTTTATGGATCCTGTAAACATTGAAAATGTGTTAATTTTACATTGGATGGGAATTAATCATTTTACAGTTTCCAAGGCTCATTATGATGTTTAGTGCATAACTTGATCAATCTCTCCCCTTTTGTTCTTCTGTTTGTCAGGACAATGAGTTGTCTTTGAATATTAATAGGACTGATATAGTTTATGGATTAAGATGGCAGAACTGTGATCCTTTTAGTGTTCTGCACCCCGGTTGACCTTTCCACCATGAGGTGGTCTGACTGTAATTTAGGATCCATGAACTCAGTATAGGTTTGCTGTTTCTGTAGAGCTGTTCAGTCTTCTATCCATAAAAAAGCATATCTTAAAAACTAGTAGAGGAGAAACAAAAGCAATATTGGGTGACTTGTCTGATTTGGCTTTTAAAAGTAAGTTGTGTCTGTTAGGTAGAGCTTATTCTAAGGAAGGACATGTGGTCTGAAAATAGGTCTCTGTAAATAACACATTTTTCAATGTGTTGTGAAATTTAAGATCATAATGGTTGTAATCTCTCACATGATAATCCACTTATCAGGAAAAAAACCCATTGTAGTTCCCTGGGTTTATTATTTTTTAAACAATCCATATTTCTTTTCTTTAGAAGAACAATTAGAGTAAAAGCTACCTGAGAATATCAGGTGGCCTGACAGATACAGTAGTCTTTTGGCAAGACAAAATGAGAGGAACAAAACCTATAGGAAGGAAAAGAAATAAGTCTCATATTTATTGGAGAAATGCATTAACCAAAGGATAATTGCACAAAACTGAACAGGAACCAAAATTTTGTTAATGTTGTTGATGGAAACTGCAGTTTAAACTTTTATTAAATTTATCTTAAATTCCTATGTAGGTCAGGAACAACTGAAATTGTGCTTTTCCACTGCCCATAAAAGAAAATTATTACTTAAATTTCAATTAAAGCCTTTCCAGAAGTGAACTACTTATTGGTCCAAATACTTCTATGCACACCTGCACCAAATTATTAAACTTTTCTGGAAAAAAGTTATAAAGTGCATTAGAATAGCTATGTAATGTTCTGTACTGGCTCTCTCTTCACTCTCACTGTTATTTCTCTAGTAATTAATGTTCTACCATAAAGACAGAGTTATAAAGAAAACATAACTCAGTCTTGTTAACCTCAGTTACCTGGATTGACCGATGAAACAGCAGACAACATAGGTCATAAGATTTGTGTAAAAGTCACAATGTTTCAAATCAAACCAGTTGTGGTTCTGCATCTCATCTTAGTTCTACTGGCACAATAAAAATGTAGGTTTAAGTTTATGCCTGGGTGGAAAGTGAATTCAATATATATTAGGGAAGTGAAATGTAGATTGCCGTAGATCTTAGATATAGCAGAGAGGGCTGGAAGACAGATGAGGCTTCTCCTCCCACTATGTGTCAAAACTTTATAATCTAGTCTGCTAACTGTTCATTAAAAAATAGGAAACTATACTTCTTTCACATCACATTCCTGTATCTCTAGACTCACACTCAGTCAATATCAAAAACATTGTGCTAATTTATAAAATAAGAAGATACAAAAAATTAAATTTGAGAATAAGTGAAAACATTTATTGATATAAAGAGAACAGAGCTTTAGTTTAACAGGAATACATTTTTCTGTAGCTGCAGCAAGAGCATAATTTCCATATCTTTAATCCATCAGTTAATAGATAATCAATTAAACCATGGCAAAAAATATAACAAAAAAAAAAAAAGAATTAGACTAGAACTTCATAATTCCATCATTAATAATAGGATTTGTGAGATTCAAGTTACTCATAACTTCTGAAAAGTAAATATTCTTAAACTTGACTTCTAATAATATCGTTAAAAGGCAAAATACAAATCCTTCATCCTTCACCCTGTACTAGCTGCACTCAAATTGTTTTTTCCAGAACATTTTAATGAGAAGCTTCTCAAAGAGATATATTTACTATATATACTACTGAACTTAGATGATTCCTTTGATTATTATGACAAAAATTAAATGCCTTTTTTACAGTTTTTGACATAAATTTTCAAACATGATATGATTGTAGGCAGACAGTCTACAATTATTCCTTTCATCTACTCTTCTTAGATTTATTAGAAAGAAATATGTTTTTGTTAGTGTTTACTACCTATTATTTAGAGTTTCTAAAGTCACATAGCAACATGTAAACTATTGCTTTCCAGATGCAAAAAGCTCCCTTCTTGGATTTTGCTTTTACATGGAAAATATAATGGCATTTCTGTCTGCTCCAACAATTTTAAATTCAATGTAAGGAGACTTAAGATAACCCTGAAAGAAACTGAAAGGAAGTATGCAATTCCTGTACATGAAAGATCTCAAGAAGAACCATGGCTTTCCATCACCCACCACATGGGTCTTGATACTCCCTGTGTTCCACAGGGTGCCTAGGGTTTACCAAAGATTTTTCTGCTGAAATAGTGTCTTAAATCAGTGGCAACTCTGTACACTCTAGTAGCTAGATTTCAGCCCGGTTCTCCCACATTCCAGAGGTGCTGTGATTGTTTGTGGGAGTGTATTTTTCAATTTAAGTTTAATTCATAAGTTAATGTTCTTTCGTAAAATGGTTTGTTCCTTGTACTCTTTCTGTTACCCATTTGTTGGTTTATCCCTGTTTTCTCCCCAGTGACAGCTCTGTGATTGGTTTTGTGTTCTCCCTAAGTTTTCCCCCCAAAAGACAGTTATCTGCCCATCATCTGGCAAGTAACCTCCTGTTCTTGTCCATCATTTTGGGGGTCTTTCCCAGCTTCTGGAAGATTCTGAGAGAGACGTCGAGTGATTGGGCAGAATCCTGATTGTCACCTTCTAATGTTCAATGTATGGTTGTTTTATATTTTTGTTTATGATATGAGCCACCTCCCCATTGAACCTTATTGGTCCTTGGCTGAAGCCCCCCCTGTGTTACACCCCCGGTTAAAAGATCCGTCTTGAGGGTCAGTCGGGGTCTCTGGAGATGCTGACACCCGAGGTGAGGACTCCATGCTGGAGTACCAATAAACTCGTTGTGACCCAGCAGCTCCGGAGTCCCCCCTTTCATCCTCCTGCCATCGCCACGCAGGCACCGCTGAGCAAAAAGAGCTCACTGGAGTGATACTGGTGCCGAGGTAGCCAGTCTTGGAAAACAGGCACCATATCAATTATTCACACTTTCTTTTTTCTTGAATTCATGTATGAACTTTCTACACAAAAATTTCAACCTGTTATAGCATAAAAGGGTGATTTTGTGCCCCACTCTAGCCTGGCCTACTTTTCTAATCTTTGATGGATTGCTATTCAGTCATTTTACTCTCATTCCCTCCCTTTATTTTGCAGGGTAAGTATGAGAAGCCAATAATTTTGTAAAATTCTTCTGTGTCTGCCTTCTCTGTTGGCTTAGACTGTTCTGAAGACCAAGTGAATAGTGTGAAGTAAGAAGAAAAAAATTCATTTGGCAACAGATGGCAATAAAATCTTATTTGACTTGCAGCCTTCCTTTTGCTTTCTACTCCCTATTTGATGGACAACACTGACTTAAAGCATAGTGTAAACTTTTGATTCCTTACACTAATATACCTACAGAATTTATGCTATGAATCAACTTTGCCTGGTAACTTTATTTTCTTTTGTCTGAAAACTTTGTTAACAGTGATGAGCTATGTCTATTTCTGATTAGGGTTGCATATGCCTGGAATAGTAATGACTGAGCATGCTGCTTTGTCACACTAGTGCACGGAAGTTAGATTTTGTGATTTTTATGTTTGAAAATAAATTTATAGTTTTTGACATGTGGAGATTTTTTACATGTATTTTTCTTCCATGGGTGTGTGGTACTGAGCAAATAATGTGGTTCAATTTAGACTGTCAGTTTTGGCTCTAAGCTTCTAGCGAGGCTGAGAGAGAGGAGGAACATTCGATAATTGGAACAAGACTTATGGCACAGGTCTGAAGGGATGCTAGATTCAATGTCTAAAGGTTTAAAATAAGTGCTTTGAATTACATTTTACAGAAGGCTGTCCTGCTGCTGTTAGAAAGTATGAGAAAGGAATGTGTGGGTGTGGTCTTTGCCTCTGCCACCTGTGAAGGCTGTCACCAAATCAGTGGTAGGTTGACCTAAGAAGCTGTCTCCAGTTTGGCTTTCCACACTGGAGGTCCCTGGGCCAAGATTACTGCATAACTGGCAGGTGCCTCTGATAGTCTGGTATAAAATCCCTTTGTAAGGTAATAAGTTCAGGTGTTACTGAAGAACATATGAAAGCACATAGAGCTGCTTTTTTTGAAGGAATTTGGGGAAATCCCTTACTGCTTTCTCATAGTTGTCTGAATTCTGTAGTTGTTTTCTTCAGGCCTTTGAAATGGGGTAATTCGGTTGTATTTAAGCTGAGGGAGGCGATTCTGTAAACTGGTACCATGATATATCTATACAGTAAATTGTTGAGGTAACTTCATCCTAAAATATTTTGAATGCTCCTCTGTCCTCTTATCTATGAAATTAAAACTATATGAATAATCAGCTAAAGACTGTAATTTAACAGGAAAGTTATTCCATGTTTTAAAAGTGAATATCCTGGTCCATTTAAAAGCTATGACTTGGATGAAATCATACTCAGTTAAATATTATTTTGTTCTTTTAGAGGTGACAAAATTTGCTAGTCCCATGTGGAAAAGGACCTGCATCTCCACACAATGTACAGCATATTTGAGCATAATGGATAACTGGATAACTTCTTCTGTACACAGAATTCACCTAAAATCAAAAATACATTGTGGACAACAGTACATATAACTTCACATTTTAAGAAAAGGAGTTATGTTGCTATCCAGTAGTTTTTAACTTCTTTTGGAAAACCATTTATCTCATCATTCATTTCTAATTAATACTATGTATTACAGCAGACTGTGAGGGAATCTAGTAGGTGCTTTATAATAAAATTAAATTTGCTTATTAACAATTTTTCTGTGTTTAATTATTAAAAAAACCCGAACACCAAACCCCTTATTAATTCCAATTAGTGTTCCTCAGGAAAGAATTTAGTGTTTTAACATCAGTGAAATTATGGATTTCTTCAGCTATTTATAATGTCATAGTTACATAGTTTTGGGGTTTTTTTAATTACAAAAAAACCTTGGAAAATTAAGAGAACTCTAATACCTCTCTTTTAGAATAATTTGCAATATTTTATTTCATGTTTTGCAAAGCAAAAGCTAGTCAGAATTTTCTTACACTTGGAGACATACACCATTAAAAGCTAAAATCCCCCAAACTTCAACAACAGCAACAACAAAAGAATCTATGTAAGCAGTGTATTAAATGTAGTAAAGGGATCTTATTCCATCCCTAATCTGAGAGCATGTGCAGAGCATACCGTGCACTCACAGAAGAGGAAGATGGGGAGGCACAGCACCTACACTGCTTGTAACTACAGAAATCATGACTACACATGGAAAAAAGAATAAGAGTTTGAAGGAAAAAAACCCTAAACATATTAATATTTGAGGTGTTTGACTAATAAGCATGTAAATGTATAAGGAAGTAAAAGTTTTATGCTTTGCCATGTCTGTGGCAGTTCATATGCATAATTAGCTGCAAGTTTGCTGACTTAGTTTTCATGGAGACTGTCAATTGTCAAATGAATGCACAAATTTGAAGACCCACTCTGTTCCTTTCTATTTGCAAGTGGGTTTAAGGGAGGTCTGTATTGTGTCCTGCCTGTATGACAGAATTTATTTCTTAGCAGGTAGTAAGTCAAAATTATACCACTTTTAATGTAGCATCTGGCAGAATGGTATTTATGAAGACACATCCACTTCATAACTGATAATCCATCTGTAATTTAAAAACTCATGTACTGTCCTCAGTGCTGTGGGGAAGAAAAAAACAGTTAAGTAGGCCAATGTCTTGCACGTCACAGACTGAAAAATCCCGTGTTTCTTCTGAACTTATCATTATCATAACTTATCTCCTTTCTATGTTGAAGCTACAGGATTTGTGTTGCAAGTGTGGTTTGTGCAAAGAAAAGCACTATATTTATAGTCAAACAAGATGTGTAATATAGTAACTCAATTGCTTAGGTAGCTTTTGACATTATATATTTAGAAAATGTTGATGCTTAACAAATATTATTATCTACAACTACACAAAAATAAACTCCAGTCAATTTTTTGAAAATCAATGAATATGCTGTAAAATACTAAAAATATTATATTCAGGTTGGTTCAATATTAAAGAGACTGATTCTGTGGGTTTTTTTTACTCTTGATTGCTGGGATAAATGTTACCAACAATGATTAAAAATCCTTGTTGGTCTTAGTCTATGTGAATTGGATTTGTAGATTCATCTAAGTTTGAAGTGGTGTGTGTTCAGACACTACTTCTTTTAAGTAGAAAATACAAAAAATACATTACAATATTAATTTTTTTATCAAAGAGTTTAATGTAAGCAAAACTATAGTGCAGTTTCAGTGTAGGAATGTGACATCAAGTGGTGGGTGGAAAGTGATCACTCCATGAGAAAACGATTAAGAGAAAAGAGCTAATAAATGGCCCCTAAGATGAATTTTTCATGGGGTGGCAAGACAAATTTACCAAGGCCATTAAAAATATATCTCAGAAATGAAACTGTGGGAAATGAATTGATACAATGTATTTGTTTATGCAGCTAGATAAGAGAAGCCATTTTCATCTGATATTCTTCTGCAGAAAGAACATAGGGAGGTGAAGGTCTAGAGAAAGAGCTGCATTAAATATTATATCCAGATGCTAGTAAAAGATGACAGATAAAGTAATGGGATAGTCCATAGGAAAAAAAAAGGGGGGGAAAAACACCAAGAGAAATGGAAAAAATAGCTTGAAGAAAGAGATTAAGACTTCCATTTATCTTTGTAAATTTAAGGTAAGGGTTGGGATGTGAAGACTGTCAGTGTAGCCTAAGATCTGATGGAACTTTTACAACACAACATACTGAAGTTTGACATAATCAGTGCATAGAATCATAGAATGATAGAATAACCTGATCCATAAGGATCATAATATCCAACTTCTGTCCCTGCACAGAACTAGCCCAAGAGTCACATCATGTACCTGTACCTGAGTGCCTTGTCTAAACACTTTTTAACTCTCCCAGACTTGATGCTATGACCTGGGGACTCTGTTCCAGTGCACAAACACCCTCTGGGTGAAGAACCTTTTTCTAATATCCATCCTAAACATCCACTGACACAACCTCAGGCAGGCAGGGCATTTCCTTGGGTCCTGTCACTGATCACCACAGAGAAGAGATCAGTGCCTGCCCCTCCTCTTCCCCCCATGAGGAAGTTGTAACTACAATGACATCTGTCCTCAGTCTCCTCCAGGCTGAACAGGCCAAGGGACCCCAACTGCTCCTTCACCATTTCTGTTGCCTTCCTTTTGACACTCAAATAGCTTTACATCCCTTGTATACTGAGGTGCCCAAAATTGTATGCAGCACCCAAGATGAGGCTGCATCAGGACAGAACAGAGCAGGACAATTCCTCCTTTTTCAGGAACTCAGAGTGATAGAATCATTATGGTTGGAAAAGCCCTCTAAGATCATGAAGTCAGACCATTAACCCAGCACTGCTATGCTCATCACTAAATGGCACTCAAAAATACCAGTGTTACATGGATTTTTTAACACTTCCAAGGATGGTGATTCCATCACTTGTCTGGGCAACCAGTTCCAATGCCTAACCACTCTTTTAGTGAAGAAATTTTTCCAGATATCCACTCCAACCCTCCCCTGGCACAACTTGAGAGTGTTTCTTCTTGCCTATCACTTGTCAACTTGAACAAGAGGTTAATGACTCTCTGCAGCCTCCTTTCAGGCTGTTGTAGAGTGATAAGGTCTGCACTCAGATTCCTTTTCTCCAAGCTAAAGAACCCCAGCTCCCTCAACCACTCCTCCTAGGACTTGTGCTCCAGCCCCTTCACCAGCTCCATTATCCTTCTCTCCACATGCAGACACACTCCAGTGCTTCAATGGATTTCCTGTAGTGAGAGGCCCCAAACTGAGCACTGGATTCAAGGTGTGGCCTCACCAGTGGCCAGTAAAGGGGGACAATCACTGCCCTGGTCCTGCTGGCCACACTATTTTGGTGATCTAGGACAGGATGCCACTAGCCTCCTTGGCCACTTGGGCACAGCTGGCTCATGTTCAGCCATTATCCATCAGCACCCCCATGTCCTTTTCCACTTGGCAACTCTCCAGCCTAGAAAGCCTGTCCCAAGCCTATAGCACTGCTTGGGGTTGTTGTGATGCAAGGGCAGAACCCAGCACTTGGCCTTGTTCAACCACATACCATTGGCTTCTGCCCCATCATCCAGCCTGTCCAGATCCCTCTCTGCAGAGACTTCCTACATTCCACCAGAACAATGCTCCCATTTCAGTTTGGTGCCATCTGTTAGCTTACTGAGGGCGAACTTGATCTCCTCATCCAGATTATTAATAAATACATTAAGCAGGACTAGCTACAATACTGAGCCCCAGGGAGCACCACTGGGCACCAGCCACCAACTGGATTTAACTACATTCACCACCACTTTCTGTGCCTGGCCATTCAGCCAGTTTTCTACTCAGTGAAGAGTAGCAATACCCATCACGCCATGGAAGGCCAGTTTTTTCAGAAGAATACAGTGTACAGTGCACTGTATTATGGTGTTATGGCTTTATATGCTGTTAAAGGCTTTACCAAAGTCCATAGACAACATCTGCATCCTTTTGCTCATCTGATAAGCAGGTCATGTTGTTATAGAAGGAGATAGGGTTAGTCAGGCTGGAACTGCCTTTCACAAACTCATTTTGGCTGCCCTGATGCCCTGGTTGTCCCCTATATGCCACATGATTGCAATCAGAACTATCTGTTCCATGACCATCCCTGGCAACAAGACCGCCCTGACAGTCCTATAATTTCCCAGATCTCCCTTCTTGCCCTTGTAGATGGGCCCTCACATTGGGTAATCAGCAACTAACTATACATGCTGGTGTTCTGGGACCTCCCTGCTTAACCAAGACTGGATAAAAACTTCACAATTGCAGACAAGGGACAAAGGCCTGAAATAATCATGAAGATGATGGAGGACACCTTTACATTTTCTGAACTAATCAGAGTAGGAATTTGCATTAGAAAACATAGGAACGGAAATATGAGTTGTGCACAGCTCTAGATATACATGTTGCTATGATCCTCTAGGAACAGATTTTAGCTAACACAAAAAATAAAGTTCAGAAGTTAGTCTTCCATCCTGATGCATCTTTAGATGAAATTACACAGATAGCTTAGCACATCTGTAGCTTGAAACTCCATTTGACTAATTGTTCCCATTTAAATGAAGACTATTTATTTCAGCAGACTGTGAATTGATTTTAAATAAAAGTGTGGTCTGGTAAAACATGGAACAATGTAAAAAGATTAAGTTTTTTCCTGTTTTCTTGTAGCACCTAGCATTATTTAATTTTTCTCTAAGCAAAGTAAACATGTTATTTTTGTATTTTACCTTCAACCGACTAGCAAAATTCATGAAAACTTTGCAAATTGACTCCAGGGCCTTGTTCTTCTTGACAAATACATTAGGCAGTTAGAGTTAATAGGATCTACATACAGTCATTAACGTGAAATACACATCAACTTATCTTCACCTTGACAGGGAGTTAGGGGAGTAAACACCCACGCTGAATTTTTGTATGTGACAGCTACTTTCCCTTAAAAAATCCCCAGCTTGTAAGCAATGTTCAAATATTTAAGAGTGTGACTTGCTTTCTAGACGTCTATTCTGAGAATCCTAAGTATGTGTACGGCTTTTTACTTGCTGTTTTCTAAAGCATTTTCACTTAATTTTTTGTGGTATGATTCTTCATAACACAGATAATCCACAATTTATCTTGTATGTAACAACTGAAGGTTGACAACCTGTTTTTTTCTTAGAGAAAGTGTTTAATGCTTACAGAATAACATGCCTCCATGTTATTTTCATGGGCTATGTGGTACATAAATACAAAATGTAATTAGGTGTTTTAAGAGACCTGGATGGTCCTATTTTTTGTATACAGATTTTTTCTGCGATGTAAATTCACAATGCAATAACCAATACCTATTTAAAAAAATAATTGCTCCTTTAGTCAATCAAGATCTGATCCAGAAAACCAGACTTTCAAAAAAAACCAAAAGTTCAACCTAAAATCCTCATAAAATACATACATGAATCAAAGATGTTTCATTTCACACTGTCTTTTTACTTAGTTAGATTAGTTTCATCTGTGCTGTGCTTTTTAACAGTGACTGTTGCAAGGCAACCATGTCTGTGCTGCTGCTCAGCTCACGCCCAGCTATAACTTTCATTGCACATTTATCAGTGGTTTCAATATACTTATGCACAGCTACTCCTACCAGGAGACATTTTTGCTTTTCTTCCTGTACACCTTCCAGAAATGCTGTGAATCTGTCAAGTATTGATTTGTGTTTGTGACTATAAAGCATCTTTGAGCATGCATATCTTCAAAACAAATACAGCAGCTGGGGTTTCAGAATTGTTTTGCCCTTCACCTTTATTATGGATCTGGAATGTATTGAGCAGGGTAGAAGAAATCCCTGGCTGTAGCTGAGGAGAGAGGAATATAAAGACATCTTTGTACTTCTGTTATTGAGAAGCTGTACTGCATCTAGGCTTCTGGCACAAGTGTGCCGTGCTTAGCCCGTGACTCCCCAGGCTGCTCAATGCAGCCAAAACTGGTTACATGTCTGCACCCTCCAGGGGTTATTTCTGCTTTGTTCTTTATTGTGCTCCTCATAGAACCTCTATCTCTGCTGCAGACAGCTCAAATAAACTTTTACATATAAGGATGCCCGTCATAGTTACTGTGCCCAGTGTACATACAGTTATTATCAAATAGAAAAAATATTTGATGACTTTACTTATTCATTTGATTATACACTGTGAAAAATATTTTGGGGCTAGCTGCAAATCTGTGTCCACACAAGCTGACTGCAAATCTGTGTTCATACAAGCTATTATCTGTATATTTAGATGTTTATTTCTTAATCTCAAAAGCAAGTTCAGGCATGCTACTTGGGTTTTTTGAATGTTATTTACCTTGTTCCATGAAATGACCAATAGAAATGATACAAAGAGTAGAAATCCACTAGCATTCTACAATGGATAAAACACATTTTTGTGGTTTTGTGGTTCAAAATGTAAGTTTTAGAATATTCTGATATGAAAGAATGATGTGAAAGAAAGATATAGATTTTTAAAGTAGTATGAAGAAAATTTTGTAGAAATTTCATTTTGTTTTATTAATTCACAAGGAACTTAAGTTGAAAATTTTCTGTCTGGTATATTAATTACCTCTAGGTAATTGCTGTTGAGCAAATCAGTACAAAAAGGAGATCCTTGCAAATATTTTGCTTATTGAAAAACAAACCAGCAACATTTTGTATGTAATATAATATCTACTGCAGGACCAATCTTCAAATCCCAATTATTACTAGTTTCAGAGGATATGGCTTCATGAAACTGTATAGTAGAGTCATTCTGTAGGTTGACAAATATGAATAAGGGTATCACCATGTGATCAGAGGTCAGATTCAGCTGGCTGAATTTATCTTTTTTCTTCTACAAAGGTGAGCTTTTACAAAACAAAGAATTTAACCACATAATTAGAGCACAAAATTATGCTCTGAAATTAAACCCTGTAACATATGTCTATTTCTTGTTCAGTTTTTGAGCAGAAAAATGATGCATAAATAGATTTACAGAAACTGCGCACATAGTATTTTATATCATAAATCCAAGGGATTATACCTGAGTACAGGTTTTGGACAAACCACTGCTAGTTTTACACAAGTTTGTCAATGGTATTTATATACAAAGTCATGAAGAAGCTCTTTCGTGTTTTGGAAAAAAACCCCAGACAAACTCTGTTTACTTACCTTGTGCAGAAGAATTAGAGAATCCTGATACTCTGAGACCTCCTTTAAGCATGCACAACAGGACAGACTGAGGACTATAAACATCCCCATTTGGTCTACCAAATATGCAGAACTGTTTTACGCAGGGCTCTGAAGAATATATATAAATTTTGCAGCCTACTTCCACCCAATTTACCTTTGGAGTAATCGATTTAGGTGGCATTTCCTTCATGGCCAAACTTTATCAATACATATCTTAATATGTAAATAATTTTGATACATATTCGATGAAAAAATGATGTGTTATTAGCTCTAATGCACCTAATCATCTTGATAGTGTGTTTCTGTCTATCTAGCCATATATTTTTGTCTTGCAATGATTCCACTAAGCCATTTAAATGTTTCTCAAATTCTTAACAGGGCTTTAAGTATGCAAAAGGGTCTGTAATTGTCCTTTAAAGGACCTTCATTACTTTCATCGTGATGAATTGTTTAGGTCTGAGACATCTCTTTACCTCAGTAGGGTTTTTGTTTTTGTAAAATCACCTTAGATGTCTTTCTTGGTATTACTTTAACACTATGTGTCTCTTGCCACCATAGTGGCTGCTTACCTCCATATTTCATGGTTAGTTACCTTTATGTTCTGTATTCGATATTGCATGTACTTCTGAGGCAGAGCAGAGACTGTATCTCATAATGGTAAATTCATTACCAAATCCAGCAGGGGCAGAATAGAGGACAAGGAGGTAGAAGAGATAGAGAGAAAAATATTGGTGAAACAAGAACTTAAACAAAAAGAAAGGCAAAAGTCAGAGAATATGAATAAAGGAAAAAACTACAAGGAATGGACTAGACTGTAACATCTGCTTTTTTGATAAGTGAAAGGGCTTAGGAGATATCATATAAATTAGCTTATTCTTTGTAATTAGCATAAAGGTAACATTGCCACCTTTGTTTGCTACCTTGCACGTTTTGTTTTCTCGTTTTGATTGGTGGCTTTTTTTTGTGTTTGTTTTGCCTCCTGCATTCTGTTGCTCAACTTCTCTTTGGCAGACTCAGAGTCACAAGCTAGCAGTCTGTACAAGTCTGTAAGTCTTAGAGACTAGAAACTCAGAAAAGAAAACCAAGCAAGCTATGGCTTTGCCCCCTGCAGGTTTTGATTTCATCAGAACTTCAATCAAAATGCCTGGTTAATGTATTTTACAATCGCTCCTCTTCTGCTCCTCTTCCCATTTTCACTCAGGAGCAGTTCATCAAAAGAACATCTTCTGTAAAGAAATCAAGTGTCAATTTTGACTGCCAATATGAGAAAACAGAATATAAGTGAATAGTCTTAAAGCAAGTGCCCCTTACTGTTTAAGTTATGAAAACATACTTGCAGGAGACATAGGAATTGCAGGAATATTACCTGTATCTCTGAGTTTCTTTCCAATAGACACCTATTCAGCAGGTTATCATTCTGTGGCACAAAGTTGTATGGGAAATGAAGGCAATGGCTGAGATTCGAGGGTTAGACCCGAGATCGCATCGAGTGTTTGGAGCTCCTTGAAGATAAAAGCAAAGAAAATCAGTATGTGATACATAGTGTTGCATCAGGCCCAGAATCCAATTTCTTCTTTTCTTCCTCCAATTAACGTCTCATTTCTGTCACAGTCAAATGGACATATCTATGTACCATTTGGCTCTTCTCTATGTGACATTTTCACTAATGCAGGTTTGCAACTAGAAGCAAAGTAGATTGCCTTATCTAGAAGGTGGTTACCTTCTAGTTTTTCTTAATCATGAATATCATAATATGAATTTTGATGTCGAACAACATAAAGTAATTTTCATAATGAATTTGGGGCTGAACTAGAGGACATCCAAAAGTTATATTTCAATTCAAACTATTCTGAGTTGAATATTCTATGTCTACAGCCTATGTCCAGTATTTCTATGAAATATGTGTATACCAGTCACTGGTACAAGAAATGCAGAGAACATTATAAGTCTAGCTAGAATGCACTTCTTCCAGCTGAATCATGCTGGGTAGTGGAATTTGATATCTAATAAGAACAGAACTTTACTCTTGCTGTTAAACGAAATGGTGTCAAGTCAGTACTGTTTGGTTTTGTTTGGTTTCTTTTTTTTTTTCTGAAAATTCCAACTTCAGTTCCAAGTCTCAGAATTATTTTCACAAGACTTAGAAACTAGGTCAATTAATGATGTAGGTGTCAACAAAGGAGCACATTCTGTGCCTAATTCTAAGCATTTGTCTTCCAAATGGCCACACAGAACATGAAGTCTGAAAAAAACCTAAAGTGTAAACTGTTAATTAAAAAATACTAAACATGAAAGTGACTTTTCTTGTTTGTTTGTTTTAATTTGAAACTCTGTATTTATATGCTTCAGGGGCACAAATCAAAATGTTCAAGAAGGACAATCTGTTTATCAAACCTAGCTAGATCACAAAAGACTTGTTTAATTTTATGTCTTTCCTCCAGAGATTTTTGTCTTTATAAAAAATAGTAAAAAATCCCACCTCTGGTATTTGTTTTGATACGGTATGGTGCCATGGCCACCAGTCTTTCATAGAACTGTTGTCCTAGGGGATAAAAAGCTTTTCTCTATCATTTGTCACCTGACAGGGTACCACTTCTAACTGCAGGATACTATCTTCTAACTGCATAGGATTATGCCTTAACTGTAATGCTATCTCAAAGGCAGAAAACTGAGCACACCTTCACTGCAATCTGGATGACTCCAGCAAAAATAAAAGTTTCACAGTGTGAAAAAGAGGATAAACTGGAAGAAACAAACACTGCTTAGGACTTTCAGAACTGAGGTATCTGATGCTTGTTGTGGTGCCTGAATATCACATTAAGTACTCTTTTGTAAAGTTAGCAGAAATCTCTGGGAAGATGAAGAAACTGTATTTCCACAGTTTAAGCAAGGAGTTAAACACAGATCACTGGCCAGACAATTCTCTTATTGTTGGGCAATCATATAAAAACAGATACATCTCTTTCACAGCATCTGTTTTCTGAATAACTGCAGATTGTATTCAGAAACTAGAAAAGTCCACACCCAAGCTGGAGTAGGGGTCATAAAAACTGCACAGAATAGACCAGGCACTGCCAACAGTTGATGGCTCTTACACAAGGACCTTTGTCTTGCAGCATTTAAGTGACACTTCCAGCAGTGAGTGACCACTGCTTTATAAATTTATGCTCACAATTTCTCTATAAAGTCAGGGTATGCTTACATGAATTCAGCGTGTTATTTTCTGGGCATAATTTGCTGCCTTCAGTTTGTGAGTATTTTTTCTACAGAGGGCTATGCACATTGAATTAATGATGACAGGATGATTCAGAAATATAAGAGGTTGTGCAAACCTTTCCTTATTTCTAGAAACAAAGCTTCTGAATGTATTGTTACAATTTTTCTCCATAAATTTTCACCTCCCCAAAACTGTTTTAGTTATTTTTTCTGCCCATCAATTAGTACTAAGGGATAATGTCATTTGGACAGTTACTGGAGATGAAACAAAATCAGCCAGAAAATAAAAAAGAAGTCATAGAGAAAATAGGTTCTTAAATAAAAAATAAGTTTTTTTGTTTTTTTTTTTCTTTTAATTTAAAAGTAAGGAAAAAGCTAGAATTCTTCGGTAACATTGTTAATTGGTTTAATTTATTAGAATATTAGGCATTCTGAAAGTGTTAAACTCGGAAAACAATGTATTTTGTCACCTAAGGATTACTGTCACAATAGTGTCACTCTTCTGTGGAAGGGATAATCACACTTTATACATTGTGCTACTTTTGTAAAATGGCTTTTTTGCTTCAAGAGAAAAATTACTGCTCTGGAATAAGAAATTAAACTTTCATGAAATGTTTCTTTATTGCGACATTCTCATCTTCACATTATTATATTCATGCATACATCTTAGCAGCAGTTAGGATAACACTGCTAGTACTGAACCATAATCACAAACAACCTGATGAAATCTGAAGAGCTGGAGCTCTTTTTAAATCCACTGTAGCCTGTGCTGTACAAATGAGTGCAGCAACTATTGACATTGGTACTGCCAAAACAAAGAGAAATTTTCACCTATGAGTTTCATGAACTTCCACAGAGGAGCACTGATACATGGAAAACTTGTTTCCAAGCTTAGATTTTTCCTACTAGGTACAAAGTTTTCAGTTTCCTTTGGATGAATTTACAAAATCTGCTTCAGCTTCTGCTTGTTCCAGAGGCTTTACTCATATACCTCTTTGTATCTTGGTCCTCAACCTTCTGCAATTTATCGTGGATGTTTACCCTTCCCCATTTCTTTTTATATGCCACCTGTGTTGGAGAACAGGCTTTGCATCTACTAATCTCAGACACTGCTATCTCTGAACTCATTGCACAGCACTTCCTGGCCCTCTGACTTCCTGAGTAATCTCATAGATCAGCTCCCTTAAATCTTTTGGAGAGTTAAAATTTCTTAAAGCCTCTATAGACTCAAATTTGATACAGAGAATCAGCTAGAACAAGAGAAGTATCTTTGGTTGTGGATGTCTGTGGATGACGGAAACTGAAGATGAAAGGAACTGTTTTATAAAACAGGTAATACAAAACCCGTGCTTACAAATTGGACAATTCTCATATCAGAGGAGTTATCCTAACAGGTTTAAATTCAAGAAAGACAGGGAAATGGTGTTATATAGTCCTTTCAGACATTTCTGTTTTGTGTGTGTTTGTAACATGATTCTTCTTATATTCTGGCAATGGTTGTTTCTAGAAAAAGATATGCTGATTATATTAGGTATCATGGTACAAATATCAATTTTGTTCATACTTAATTTGTGATGTTGCATTTTTTTATTTTCCTTTTTTTTATTCATATCCCACAGAATAGTTGCCTGCATGCTTTATTTCAAATTACTAAGAGCAATTGTGCTTTTTATACAGACTGACTACACAGAAAATGACAGTAAATAAGTAGAACAGACCATGTGACAGAGGAGACAATTTTTTAAAAATGGTGCTAGTCTGTTGCTCCTCAACAAAGGTAAGCAGCTCTTTTTCACACTGGCAACCTGTCCTGAGTGAATCTCTCAAGGATCAAAACTGAGACCAAAGCTTTTTGATGTCTTAATAAGAGATCTGGATCATGGGATCAACTGTACCTTGATGAAGTTTGGTGCTGCTAAAAAATTGAGTGGGTAAGTGAATAATTCAGCACCTGCAGGGACACCTGGATAGGCTGAAGGAATGGGCTAATAAAAACCTTATGAAGTTCACCAAGGACAAATACAGGGTCTTGCACCTAGGAAAATAGAATCCATAAGCCCAGAACAGGCTGGGATCTATCCAGGTGGGCAGCAGGTCTGTGGAAAGGGACCTCAGTGACCTGGCTGACAACAAGCTCAATATGAGTGAAGAGTGTGCTGCTGTTGCAAAGAAAGCCAGTGGGATTCTGGTCTGCAACAGCAGCAGAGATAAAGAAGATATTGCCATGCTCTATTGCCATGCTCAGGCCATACCTGAAATATTGTTTCCAATTTTGATCTCTGCTATACAAAAGAGATATGAAGAGGCTGGAGACATTCCAGGCAAAGGCCACAAAGATGACTAAAAGACTGGGAAACTTGCCATGTGAGGAAAGACTGAGAGGACTGTATTTGTTCACCCTTGAGAAAAGAAGATTCAGGGAAAAGCTTATCACCATGTTCCAATATTTAAAAGCGTGGTTACAAAGAAGACAGAGAATCCTTTTTTTACAAGAAATGACATGGAAAAATCAAAGGGTAATAGGTACAAGTTAAACCTGGAAAACTTCTGATTAGAAAGAAGAGAAAAATATTTTACAGTGAGAACAGTGAATCATTCCCAATACTGGACACTTCTGAAATTCAGCTGAGGACAGAGTGCTGGGCCATGTAGCCTAGATTATGCTTTTTCCAGGAAAGGCTGGAGCAGATGAACCTCAAGCTCCCCTCCCAACATGGTATTCTGGTATTCCATACCTCAACTGTATTCTATCCAGAATCCTTTTCAATCTCAATTACTTACCAGCCTTCCTTCTCCAAGAAGCCTTTCAGTAGAATATAAGAGCAATGTTTTACAACCTGATTTTTCTCTGTTTCTCTCAGCTTCTTAAAGTATAGATGTTCAATAGTAGAAGGCAGTCTTTCCCATTTTCTGATGCTATTCTATTGTCAAAAAAGTAGTTTAAGATCCCCTGGCACATAAAAAATGAGAAAAAAAGCAAGCTAGCAAACATGATATTACAGCCTAGTAGTCAGGAGAATGCATCTGAACACTCCTCAAGCATCATGGATTTGGTCTGTCTTCTAGGAAGTGCCTGCTATATGCAGAATGCAGAAACAGTCCTCAGGGTAAGGCTCCAGGTTTGTTAATTAGCTTTCATAATATGTCATCTGTGGAATTGGGCTTCAATTTCTCTTGAGGCTGTGTGGTGTTTGCCACTCATGGGGCAATATTTAGGCCATTGCGAAAGAGGAAAGATAGAATGCCACAACAGCTGGTTGTTTTTGCCAGCAATATATTAAATAATTAAATCTGGTTTATATTCACCAGACAGTGGCTATATCTGCCCTGTGAAAGATGCAGCAGGGTGAATGCTGTAATTTTGGAGGTCAGCCATGTTTGAGAAAAATATTTTGCTGCGCACAGGAAGACAGATAAAGTGTGGTGATTAAAGGTGATATCAGGACTAGTGCATGGCTCTGCAGTTTAGGATGGAACAGCTAACTGATAAGTCTTTGTTGCCTTTCTTTTGATTTTGCCCTAAAAGGCTCAGATTTATTCAGAAAAGCTGTGCCAACAAAGAATATTCAATAGCCTGAATTAGATTAGCACCAAAATTATTGACTTATGCTTCCTCTGTTAATAAAGATGACTGAAATTTTCGAGTTAACTAAATTCCAAAGGCTGAGAAATGACATATAAACCCAAACCAATAGGATGAAGTTAGTTATTTTCAATTAGTCAAAATACCAAGAATATATCGACTCCTTGATATTGAAGACAAATGGTAACTACATGTCATGTGGTAACAGAAATAAAATCGCAGGCTCTGGTTCTGAAGACATTAATCTAGGTATAAAAGGTTATGTTTTTTATTATTATTCTGCTTTCAGTCTGTTTTCTGCTTTAATAAAACTCCCATTGTTAGCTTTGTGACTGAGACTGGAACACTGGAAATACAGTTATGTACACAGACATAAGAGAGACAGTTTTGTATTGTTTTTGTTATTTGTAAGCATTCTAAAGTTCTGGCAAGTAAACTGCATGATGTAAAAATGAATACATTCTTGAAATATGACTTCACTGGAAGTTTTGAAACCAGTGTCATTAGTTATCAACTAGCTCTTTTCTATCTACATGTTAAATGCGAAGAGTAAGTGTTATTTAGATGAAGTTATATATCAGTTAAATCTCATTACTTTGTCCTCAATATAAAGTCCCAGGTTTTAACTATCCCTGTTTCCCATACAGGTTATATAAGAAATAAGTAGCTTATTATCATTTGTATTCAGAATGTGCATGATGAAGCTGCATTTTAAAAGACAGCAAAGCCCATGGAATACTTAATTTGTTTCTTCCCTATTATTAAAGCATGAAATAGCAAAAGAAGAGAACAACTATAAAACATATTGAACATGACATATATGAGATTAATGTCTGATCATGCATAACATACAAATGAATAAGCAGATTTGTCTGTATACAACATTGGGACTTTTTAACCAAGGACTTTGTAAAAGGAAAAAGCCCTATCCTTTTATAATCTCTGTGTCAGATTTTCAACATAGTGACTTGTATTAAACTGACTATGCATTTAAAGCTTTTTAAGAGGTTTCAGAAGAAAGGAAAAAAAGTTTTGAGGTGAAGAAAGTTCATATCAGCAGTATAGATGACTTTCACTGTGTTACTTTTACTGTATATAAGAAAACAGAACTGGGGATTAAAAAGAGTGTAGAACCTCTTTTTTTGTTAATTTTCATTAAAGTTGGAGAGTTTCTGCAGAAGGCAGCAACAGATGTGCTCCACAGAGCCTCTAGTAATGTAGAGTTTGGAGTAAATAGGAGTAAACCTAAAAGTCCTCTTTTTTTTCCTGTATTTCTTAGGTTTTTAATCTCAGAAATACATGTTCAGTCTTTGCCAATGTGTGCTTCTGAGATTATGATAAATAAGAACAAAACTGTACCTGATTGTTTTGGCTGACTGCAGCCAATTTTGTAGCACCCTTGCATTTCTCTCCAGCATGACATAATTAATGTTTATGCTTGTCAGTCTGTCTGTTGCATGCTTACTTTCTTCTACATTTCCATAAAATCTGTGTGTTTCCTAACTCTGTTTAGTTTTTAACTGCACTAGCAGTATTGCTGATATCGACAGGGGCACACAAAGCTCAATCAAGGTTATATTACAGACAAATTGTTCCCTTCTATGGGAAAAGCACAGAGAAAGATCAATATTAAACCTTGGTTTGTGGAAAACCCAGGGCATTATCTACTGTTTCAGGAGGGATAAATGGCAGAATGGAAGGTCTAAAGAACATAAGCTTCCCTATAATTGCATCAAATATGAGGGTCTGATGGGAATCTTGATTCCTAATGCAAAGATACAGATGCTTAGCTTCTGCAGTACTCCTTTCAAGACATTCCTCTGCTTTGCAATGTGTAACATTTAGTGGATGCTCTGCTGCTTTCAGGTTGAGTATTAGTTCTTGCTTCAAAACACAATAGTCTGGACTCAGAAGTTAACACTGTTTTAAACAAATTGCAGTGGCAACATGGCATGAAAAGTTCATATATAAAGACAGGTGCTGCCTTCAGAATGAGGAGAAAGGTGAGTGTGCAGAGGGTAAGTATTGAACACAAAAGCAAACAGGACAGTAGTACACGGCACTGTGTATTAAAACTACTGGTTACTTGCTGTTCTTACTTTTTTTTCCAATCTTCTGTGGAAAGTCTTGCCAGCAGTAAAAAAGGAGTAAGATCTGGGAAAAGCTAGGCACCTCTGGTTCATTTGCATCTTGTTTGTCATCCTAGGACTTTGAGATACTGTATCTCATGAGATTTCCCTTGAGATCAAACACAGAAAAACATAATTCCCAAGGATTTCTCATTCTCAGACAAGAACTGGTCTGGGTTCTTAATGCATTATTCAGCAGAAAAGGCAGTGTAAATGAGTGAGTGACTTTGTCCAGTCAAGTCTGTAGTAATAAAAAAAGCACAAGAAAATGTTTTTTCTTTCAGTTTCATATAAAAGAGCACCAGACAAGACAATTGCTCATTTTACATTCAGAAAGAAACTGCCTTTGCAAGAGCTTGATTGTTCACTGATATGGATGGGGAGAACTACTCATGTGGTTGCTAATCTTTCTTTCACTGCTCATATCCCAAATGTCTCTCCCTCTTAGTGTCTGTTTCACAATGGAAAAAAGAAAGACTACTTACCTGAAACACACCTCCAAAGCTATCTTACACCTTGAAGAGATAATGATCATATTTACCAGCTAGGCACTGGTATATTAAGAGTTGCTCATTGTATCACATGATGTTTATATTACTAATATATATATATACACACATATATATGCAAAATATTCAGGCTGGATACTTTGCATATAATCCCCAAAAGCATATAACATATAAAGGAAAGGGAAACAAGAACATATAGACTAAAGTGATTTTCCCTTTTCTGATGCCTGCAAAACGATATCTAAACAGGGGGAAAAAAGGGGAATTAAATAATTTCCCTTCAGAGAATTGTGTGTATGTTTCAATGCATTGAACAATGTCAACAACAGTTAACCTACAGTATGTAGAGTCTGACCCTGGTTTGTAAAATGCAGTCCAGATCAATGAAACATTGGCTATTTGCAGCTTACTCTTAGTGCTGACAACGCAGGTGAGGCCTGCCCATTTAATTCAGAGATAGTCACATTTTTGAAAAAGCTGAGTACCATATTTTTGATCTTGTTCAACTTGCAGAAACCTGTTTACTACTGTTCTTTTTTCGCATTATCTCTCTGTTACACATTGCTTCAACAAAGCACCAGATTTGTATCCTAATTCTGTTGTCAAATGAACAATTTCACACAAATTAAGATACAGAAGACATATTATATGCCTTTTTCTCCTAACATGGTGGAAATAAGGCTTGAGTAAGTTACATCTTCTGTTGTACAACAACTGAACACTTGACTGCTTTCCACTGAATTGACATATTTTGAACATGAAATAATTACATATAACTGAAGTCTTGTAGTGCTGATTTTTATACAGTCCAAAAAAAATTACATAAACATCTTACTCATGTATACTTCCTTATATTCCTTCTTCAAGGAGAGTATATTCCTACTTCAAGGAGACTTGTCATATGCATAGAGAAATAAACCCAGGCTTATTATGGAATCACAGTTTCATGACTTGCATTCTTGGCAGTGAAATCTAGGCTTGATATAGAAAGAAATACAGGAAATATCTTAAAACAGAGAAATACAGAGCTGAGCTTCACTTTTCATACATCGAGTAGACAGACATCATGGAGCTCCAGTCAGGCTGCTTTGTAGTCTTATTTGTACCTGTGTTTGTAGCTGTATGCTTGGGCATGATTATAGCAAGCAACTTCACACCAAGCTGCTTCATTTGACTTTCAGGTGCCTGAAATCTCCAGATTTCAGTCAGGCAACTAAGGTCCCTGTGTGATGTCCAGGGAATGCTAGTTGAAAATGAGAATTACACCAACCCAAACACTCAGTGAGCAATGATTTAAGTTAGTCTTCATAAAGCACTAAAGAAAATTATCTTAATTGTCTGTTTCTGATGAAGAAATCTATATCAAATAGAAGTCACAGCCCAGAGTCTTCAAGATTTACTTGACTCATTTGGCAAAGGAAGAAAAAGTTATATCAATATTTGAAAAGATTTGCAGAACATCTGGGGTTTTGCATCCCAATCCAAGGCATAGATCTTGGGTTCTTGACTCTTCACCACTCTTGAAAATTTTCAAATTCATGTTTCTAAACACTGGTACACAGCATGGGACAGGGAGTCTCTGGATCCCTTGTTCATTTCTGCTCAGACCCTTTGGGTCTCACTCCATTCCCAGCTCAGATCCCTTCCTTGTGCAGGCTACAATTGATCTTTATATTTTTTTGTGGCTCAAGCTAAGATTATATTAATCTCAGAGTTGGCTGATTCAGCTAGGATCTTGTGCTCCCAACTAAAGAACTAACTTACAGCTGGTGTCATCAACATCAGCCTCAGATAATGCACATTCTTGCATATTTCATTATTGCATATTCTCCAACTTTTCTTTGGGAAGGTCATCTGTGTGACACCTTTCCTACACTGAGTGTATTTTCCTGAAAATCTCTCAAATTATAAGCCTCACAAGCCTGTTCCTGCTATTTGCACTGTAGCCATGGATGAATACATTAAGTAAGGCTTATACGTAAACAACACTTTTTTCCACCTTCCTTTATTGCCTTTCCTTCTGATTCATTGCACATATGCTTTGCTATCCTCCATCTTTTTTACATTATCAAAGAAACACCATAACAGTATCATATTCATATACATCCAATGTCAAGAATTTATATTCTTCCTTTAGGAAGGAATCAGATGTCAAAGAGAACTATGAGCTTTGTGTACTATGATCTGTCTTTGATAAATCCATATTATATTTTATGCCTTCATTGTGCCTTTCTAATCTCCATGCCTTTAGATATTCTGTCCTTCAAGACATGGTCTAATTAGGAACAAAATCACCAAAACACCTTAGCATCAAGCCCTTCAGTGCTGTTTTCTTGCTTCCTTTTATTATTGACACATTTATTTCTACAAATTACTTCGTATAACATCCTTTTAAAAAATACTCATGTCACATGATACATTAAAAATCCTTACTAAACACTGTTGTTGCTTAATTATTTTTATTGTTATGTTTTATTATTTTTTATTATTATGTTGTGGTTATTATTATCACTGTTGCTATTACAATTCTTCTTATTTTCACTATTAAATGTTAATATTTAGAAAAATGTTGAGGCCAGTTTTGTTTAATACCTTCATCAGTGACCTGGACAGGGGAAAGAAATGCACCCTTTGTAAGTTCGCAGATGATACCAAGTTAGGCAGGAGTCCTGATCTGCTGGGTTGTGGGAATGCCCTGCAGAGGATGCAGGCAGGCTGGATCAATGGAATGAAGACAACAGCGTGAGGTTCAGCAAGGTAAAGTGATGTGTCTTCCACTTGGATTACACCAACCCCAGGCAGTGCAACTGGCTGAGGGCAGAGAGGCTGGAAAGCTGCCTGGCAGAAAAGAACTTGTGGGTGGTGGTCAACAGCAACTGAGCATGACCCAACTGTGCCCAGGTGGTCAAGCAGGCCAGTGGCATCCTGTCCTAGGTCAGCAATAATGTGGCCAGCAGGACCAGGGAAGTGATTGTCTCCCTGCTCTGAGCACTGGTGAGGCCACATCTTGAACTCCCTGTTCAGCTCTTGGCCCCTTGATCCAACAAGACATTGAGGTGCTGGAGTGTGTCCAGAGAAGGGTAACAGAGCTGGGAAGGATCTGGAGAACAAGTCCTGTGAAGAGTGGCTGAGGGCACTGGGGATGTTTAGCATGGAGAAAAGGAGGCTCAGGGGAGACCTTATCACTCTCTACAACTGCCTGAAAGGAGGATGCAGCCAGGTAGAGGTTGGCCTCTTCTCCCAGGCAATCAGCACCAGGAAAAAAGGAAATGGACTCAAATTGTGTCAGGGGGAATTAGATTGGGTATTAAGAATAACTTCCTGACTGAAAGAATGGCCAGGTATTGTAAAAGACTTCCTAGGAAATGATGGAGTGACCATACCTGAAAGAATTTAGGGGTCACGTGGATGTTGCATTTGTAGACATGATTTAATAGCATAGATGTCAGTGCTGAGTAATGGTTGGACACAATCATCTTAGAGGTCTTTTCCAACCTTAAAGATTCTATGATTCTATGTGTAAGTTCATTTTCCAGTACTCTGTATTTATTTCCTGTGTTGGGAGCCACAACACACAGACTGTTTATGATGGCAATAATAAAATTCTTGACTGTGAAATGAGAAGACTCACAAGAGCTAAGAGGAAGCATTATCACAAAACCTGAAAAAAGTTGTCCCCAGGATTTTCATGGCACCCTTTCAGGTGGAAAGCCTGAATGGTCAGACAGGAGCAGCAAAAGAATGCTCTCTGTAGCCACACATTTGTTACAACATTCCAACACAGATTTACAACAGCGTTAAAGGCATGAATTCTTCTGTAGGTACATGGAACCATGTCTGCTCTGGTTTGTCTTCTGTGTCTTGTCTGAGAAAAAAATAGTTTTTAAATCCTTAATGATGTCACCAGTGTAGGTGCAATAAGCGTAGTTGGAACAAGAGGTAAAATAAGCCATACACAGATGACTTCCATCCCCATCCCTTTTAACAAATACAGTCTGAAAGGAAATTTACAGCTTTGCAATAAGACAGCCTGTGGTATCCTGACCCTACTGGAAAATAACAAACCAAAACAAAACCAAAAAACCCCAAAGCATTGTTAAGACTAGTAGTTATGCTACCTTTATTTCTGAAAATCAATTTTTACTCTACGTCATACCTATATAGAGATCTACGATTAAAAAATACATGTAGCAGTATAATGTGGATATGAATTTTATTTTTTTCTTTAAAAAAACGGCTTAAAAACATTACAAATATCATTATTAGTGTACCTGGCATTATGTGGTTCTGTTCATTTACTTTTGATTTATATTTGTCTTTGAGCATTTCTGCTCCCTGCAGTCTCTGCAGACAATTACAGCAGTGTTTTTCTGCGGGGCTGGGAATAGTACTGGGAAACAGATTTTACATGATCATGAAAGAATTCGATTGCAGTAAAAAAGATACATTCTCCAGCTGTATTACACGACTAGATGCTGTAAAGAGAAACCTGTAATACCAAAACAACTGCAGCAGGTGGCACCAGAAGGAGGGTTAACCAAGGCCATGACGCAGACGAGGGGACCAAGAAAACTAAACAGGAAAAGACAAACATAAACGTTTAAAATTTTTATCTTTCTTTCTAGTCTCCTGAAATAAAATTGCAGTGTCACTGCTAGTTGGACATTAAATGTGGGCTTGATGGAGCTGAATTAGTGAAAGGTGAGGTGAAGAAGGTAGTAAGTGAATAGCTAATTTTTAATTTGGCTGATGTTTTTGAATGAGGAATTTACTGGGAAGGAATAAAACAAATATTCTCAGTCAGCCTATATGGATGCTGTTGACTTTTCATACTTCTATTTTTGTGCTTTGCAAGCAAATTATTATTTTTCGTTATTAAATAATGTGTAGTGAATAATTGTGATACACTGAAAACAATTGTCATGTTGTAAAGTGGATTTTGTACCAGAAGCAGACCAAAGTGCTTATAACTGTCGTTTTTTAAATTGGTTTACAGTTACTAAGCAGATCACGATAGTACCAGGAGTATGGTTAGCATGTGTTTAAAAGTGTTTCTTCTTTATAAACAAAAAGTCACAGTGTAAATAATTTTAAAGAAGAATAATTTATATTAATTTTTGTCTGCTAAGAAAAAGGACTTCACTACAAGATCCTTCATTTGTAAATGAAGGCTGGCAATACCCAGACCAACTAATTCAAGTTTTGAACAACGAAGTTTTGCAGATGTTTTAGCTGTAAGGATTAATTTGTAACAAGACACAGTTGTTCTGAGGAACTTGCAGTTTTTCTGAAGAATACATATATGAAGATCAACTGGGAAGGATCCTCTATCAAATCAAGTGGTCATAACGTTACATTTCAAAGGCAAATAAAATGAGTAAGTTTTTTGGTGTTTGGGGGAAATATCAAAAGCAAGATATGAGAAGAAAAACAAAACACTGAAAGAGTGGGGGAAATTTAAAAATTGCAATAGAAAAAGAGGCTTGTAAGAAACAAAAAGACTTGTCTGGGTTCCACAAAGAGGAGCTCAGAAGTTACTGAAAGGTCTGGACACTGTATGGAAGGGAAATGGCAAACAAGACGCTGGCATACAGAGATAAGATTATGTGAACAGAAATATTTCATGGATGCAGGAGGAAGATATGATGCAGAAGCAAAGAGAAGGTTGCAATATTCTGTATGAGTCAAGCTATGCTATTTTTTGCACTTTACCAGTGCCAGATACCATAGATTCATCCCTGGATAAATGGATGACTATCTTGATATTCCAGATACATACTGTACAGATTTCTGTAACTCTGTCTGTCCAAACAGAAACATATGTACATATTTCAGCATGTCATTTTGTTCTAAGACTTCCTTTTCCATAATTATAAAAGTACATCATATCCATGTGTACATTTGCATGCAATTTAGTCCAAAAATAAGCAGAAAATCCTATGACCTTTGTCTGTTAGATATTCCTTTTTGGTGACTGTAAGCTATTTTATAAGATAAATATTTACCCACAATGGCATTGGCCTTTTTACTGAATTTGCATTACATTACCAGAATAATAATTCTTCCTGATTTAAAGCCCTGGGGATCTTAGAGCTAATCCTAAAGAACATCATTACAATTGAAAGTCCTTGCCAAGATTTTATGTGATATTTGTCCTATTTTTAAGCATGAAATTTTGTCTAGCTGCAGAGTCAAGGACCATCTCATGGGATATTCTTTAGAAATGGGATGCAGCACATGGAACATTTTTATGCTCATATTAATTTAGTTAGAAGGTCAATATTAACTCAAGGAAGTATATAGCAAAGAAATCCAGCTTCTAGACAAGTGACTCTGTGGATGTACTAAACTCTGGAAACAGAATGTAGAATTTAAAGGATGATTTAGGAGAGCTAGAAGGCAGGTTATGATTCACATAATCTTTAATACAGTTTCTCCATGCATTTTCATTCAAATAAAAGTTGACATGGAGAAGTGGAAGGCCAGCTGCATAATAGATTGTTAACTTAACTTGAACCTTTCTACCCAATATAGCAATTTAGAAATAGGCCTTTTTTTTCTTAATCATGCTGATTTGCTATTTTTAAAAGAATGTAACAAAAATCTCCATTAATCACCTTTCTTTTTTTTTATTTTTAGTTGTTTTGGCTGAGCTGAGATAAATTTTTTAATACCTAACACAGTCTGGCTTAGGTAGCATGAAACCAGAACACATTTTACTCTTGCTTCGGTAGATGAATAAGAGCATCCTTCAAGGGGTGAGGAAGCTGATTTAAACAATCAACAAAAATTAAGAATCTTCAGGAGCTTAATTCATGTCTAATCCACAGTTATTCTTGACACCAAACAGTCCTAGATGGCAATTTGCAGAAAATTCTGTAGTCTCAGCAACATGGAAGAGGGACAGTCAGCATTGTACCTAGTGTCTAACAGACAGCAGGACCACACAGGATGGAAAATCCCATTGGTATATAGGAGCTGCTAGATAGCTCTCATGAAGTAGGAAGACAAAGTTTGGACCACTGGGCTGAATATACAAATGCTATGTCTGCTTTTATACACCTCACAGTCACAAGGCATGCAATTTTGCTGTGTATTGTCATTATAATTTCTGCCAAAACATAGACACTTCATACAGTTCAAATACTGTGGAAGCAGCAGTGATGGGGCCATAGGTGTGATCCTTTAATGCAGCTTTTACCCTCACTAATGTCATGATTTTACTAGCACACAGCTAAACCTCTCACCCATGAGAAATAATGTCTCTAGAATTAGTGTATACAGTAATTCAGCCTGTTTTGCCAAAAAACCAAGAAATACAAATGGACAAAAAAAAAAACACCACAAAAACCCCCACAAATCAAACAAATAAACAACAAAAAAACCCCAACAACAACAACAAAACAACTCCCCCCCAAAAAACCAACCAAACAGAAAAAAACTCCACCAAAACCCAAACAAACAAACAAACAAGAAAAAAAAAATAACCAAACCCACACATTTTTAGGACATAGTTTGAATATAATGACTTAAAATTCCTCTGAAGCTCTTTCTAAGATGAAGTTTTTTCCCAAGCACAAGCAATAGGACAGTTTAAAGAGAGCTTTGTTGAAGTATAAAAAGCAAGACGGTCTATATGGTATTTGGGGGCTAAAGTATTTTGGGAAAGCCAGGTGCAATCATACGTTTATATTATGTTTAGGTGGTTAGTCTCAGGAATTGAGAATGTAATTCTTTAATGTCAGCTTTAATAGCAATAAAACCCTCCAGGGACAGCGGTGGTGCCTTTTTCTGAGGGGCAGTCAATCACTCACTTCTCAAGTACAGGCAGGCTGCCGGTTTTACTCGTAGGCTTAGGTTCTCTGCGACAGGCAAATCGCTTTCCTTTAAGAAAGCAGAACTTACAACGCTTTTGCAGCTGAAAATGTAAAAAAAAAAAAAAAGCAAGAAGAATCAGCACGCCGGCAAAGGCTGGGCAGCAGGCAGAAGCAGCGGCGCCGAGGCGCGGGCAGGCAGCGCCGGGCAGGGCGG
>JANPWX010019700.1:959055-1088443 GCA_024734555.1 Trochalopteron elliotii | reverse complement strand
AGCGCCGTGCCCAGCCCGCCCGCCGCCGCAGCCGCCAGTGCCTCCCTCTGTGGCAGCGCGGGGGAGAATCTCGCTCCTGCTCCTCAGGGCTCGCTGCCGCGAGAGTGAGAAGCAGATCCGGAGGTGTGCGTGCGTGTGGCAGGAGATGCGGAGCGCGTTTGGCTGAGGGGTCTGGCCCCTGGGAAGCTCTGCGAGAAGAGGCGGAGAGAGGCGGTGGGAAAGAGGCACGAGCAGAACTGAAGTACAGCACAGCTGTTTCCGAATACTCTGGTTCTTTTGGGTGCCTCAATGAATGTGAACATGGATTCTGTCACTGAAATCTTCTTGAAGCTGCTCTTTCTCCTGTCTGTTCATCACCAGCATATGGCAGTGGCAGGGAATAAATGTAAGTATTGCATATGATTTGAAAGTCAATCCAGAGTGTGTTGAAAACTTCGGGGATTTTTTTTTTCTTTGCATTTATAATAAATTTAATTTTCGAGACAAACATTTATGCTTTGAGATCAGGACAGGAAGCTGCTAGCCTGAAAATGTTCTAAAACTCTTCTATAGATTTTTTGTCATGAGTCTGTGTACCGAATGTTGTTTATAAAGCTTACTGTATAAGAGTATCTGAAAGCAGCAGTTTTGGTAAGGAATGCTTGTTCAGCCGTATTTTAATTTTTGTTTTCTTTTTTGAAGTGCAGTGTTTTCCAAGGAATTATGTCTTACATGGAAATTCCTGGCAGACTTCTATTGTGCAATGTTTCTATTGTGTAGTGGGTTTTAGCATTTGAAATTTTTGAAAGCCGGTATCTGCATATCCTGGATTGAGCTGGCACTCAACTTTAATGGCAATCACAGTGCAGCTCAAAACCAGTAGAAATGTAACAAGGGAAAATGTGGATAGCAACACTTTAAGGTCTCTGCATTGATTGCTTAGGGAGTATTATTCATGCATGACTACAGAAGAGAATGCTAACAGTTACAATGAAGTTTTATTTTTTAAAATGAGTTAGCCAGTAGAGTATTATCACAAAATAAAGACCATGATTACAGTTTTAAGGACAATCTGCTCTCTAGGAGACAAATCACAGATAGATAGATAGATAGATAGATAGATAGATACACACAGACACAGACACACACACACATATATCTATATCTATATCTATGTATATATATCTGAAAATCTCTGTTTCCAGTGTTGGATTGGGTCAATTATCTTCAAATTAAAAAAGATAAAACTTATTAAGAAATTAATTTTCAGGACTTTTATAATTCAGTAATAGAACTGAGTTATTCTTGTTCCATTTGATTCAGCTTCAACAAGCTGAAGGATTTCATTTTGTGTTCTGTGGCAGTGCAGTAGCCTAAATGCCAGATGCTCATAACCTGAACAGAACATATTTTCTCCCCTTCGCGTTAAGGCACTAGTTGTGCATCACAGGAATGGGAAGGGCTGAAGTAATGCTTCTATGGGAAGAAAGTGCATGCCAAAGCAATGAGGAATGTTCAGGAATAACCTTACAACCCAGTGGCAGGGGACAGCTCCCTGGAAACATTTGAGCAATGGCAGAGAAGTTTGAAGTGCTCAATGGATCTATAGCCTAGGGTTTTGCATATGGATGGTTTGTAAACTAAACATGCTCCCATGAGCCAGACATTCACATTGCAGCACCAAAATGATCTTGTGCTGTCATTCAGTAATGATATCTCATTTGATACTCAAGTGCATAGTGTAGCCCTAAACATGAATACTAAGTTACTCTTGTTAAACACCCTGCTGCAATCCAGTCACAGCTTTAATTCTCTTCATCATTCTGCATTGTACAGTTTATGAATACATCCATTTTCACAAGACCATGATAATTGAATTGCACATTAATAGCATTTGGCACTATGCACGAAACTAAATCAGTTGCTTACAGAGAGGCATATTAAAACCATTGCAGAAAAGACTTGCATCACAGAGCAAAGCGGTGAAGCACTAGAGGTCACTCTTACAATTTAGGAAGCAAGGTTTGAAGAAGAGGCTCGAGCTTCTTTCCAATATAGAATTCTGAAGGATAAAACAAGTCAAGTATAAAATACATTTACTACTGGCTTTCTCAGATACATCTCAAAACCAGGGCAAAATCCCGTGTCAAATGATTGAATTGAAAGAACAGATTTTTTCAAGTATATGCTAATAAATTAAAATATTTTTATTTAGGAATAATTCTAACTACTATGTCGAAACACTCATCTGAATTGAAAATACAAGAACTCTGCCCATGCTACAGGCAAGATATTATTATGGGAAGAATAAATTAAATGATTTAAGTTAAACAATGAATAATAACCTATGGGGAGAACTTGACCAGCCTAACACATACTGTTCATTTTCAATATCTAATCTGGAAAAGAAGTCCCTCTACATATTGTTTTAGAAGTGAAAATTTCTATAGGAGAGGTAGTTTGTTTTAAAAATGACAGTTTACATCTGAAGTATTACGGTATGAATTTTGTTAGCATGTTACAGTTCAAAAAATTACCTTAGAAGAAAAGGTTTTTCATAATTACTGATTATGGTAGATCCATGCAGGAGCCATTATTTACCTACTTGAACTTTCTTTACTCCATTTTTCCTGTGATGTTAACCAGGAATTGAAATCCTTTTCAGTGGGCGCTTCTACTATTCACATTAATGTACTTAAACACGTTTACAAAGCGAGGTAAAGTTTGATTTTCTTGAATGAATTTTGATGGCTAGATTTTCCAGTAGGCTGCCAATCATCAAAGACAATAGGATGGGGTTTTAATTTTTCCTTTTTATTAATATATTTTTCTTGTTTCAAGTTTATGGTTCTTTCTGTTATAATAGTTCCTGAATAATTAAGTTTTGCTTTGCCTTTAAGGCCAGCAGCCAGTAAGAAAAGGCAAAATTAAAGACCTTTAAATGTCATCTTCAACATTTACAGTGTTGCTATTGGTAATATTACTAAGTCAGGTGTCCAAAGAAACTTTCTTTAGATCAAAAATTGATGTGTTCAGAAATATTTCTGTCTTACAATATCACAATATTCCTCTTTTGAGTAAAATGATTTTGAAGTTCTTGGGCTGTCAGGAGCTAACAGACCTTATCATCTAAAATATGAAATTTTGTTTCCAGGGTCTTATTTTGTGGTTTGTTTGTTTCCCCTGAAAATTAATACTGACACTTCCAACCAAGAGAAGTAAAAATTGGTGCTGAAATTTCAAATATTTTAAAAGTCTGTAGTAGTACTGCTTAGAGCTTTCCTATACTTTCTTCCTCCCAAAGAATTACATTTCCACTGTAGTTGAAAGAAGTTTGAGGTGCACAGCCTTAGTAAGTAATTGTATAAGGTCAAGTGTGAGTTTTAAATGCAAGATTAAAGCAAGTACTGCTGGAAGTTTTTTTCCGCTAGAGCTATGAGGCATTTTTATTTTTTTTTTGTAACTGTCTCTACTGTTATAAATCAACAAGTTACTAAATCATCACTTCAGACCCTGCTAGAAATTGGTACTCCAGTAGGTGCAGCGTTTTCTTTTAAAAGTCTCTAAAACTGAAGTGTTGCAGAAGATGTAATTAAACCGTCTATGCACATCAAGTCAGCTGTGACTAGAAATTATTAAGGGAAATTGGTACAGTGATTGGAAATAAAGAGGAATTGGGGAGTTTCCATGCAAATTCTCACTTCTGCATACCTACTTCTCTGTGTTAAAACTCCCCAGTTTTACAGAAGCTTTTATGAATTCAGATTTTCACATGTGTACTATAATGACCACAATTTCTATAAATGCATAAATGTTTATTATTATTATTGTTATTATTATTATTATTATTACTGCTGCTGCTACTACTACTTCTATGATTGCTCTTGATTTTATTTTATATTATGGGAATTTCTCATTAATGCTAGATTAGAGGACCTCTCTAAAGCTGACGAAGAATGACTATTAATGAAACTGAAGTTTTCAAACAGAGAACTGAATGAACACATACCATGATTATACCATCAGATGCAAGTCATTGCACAAGTATTTTTCCCTGGGAAGGGATTGCTTGCTACAAGGAAAACACTGTATATTAATTTTGAAACAAATACCGTTCTGATATTAATCATTGGTGCCAACCAGTTCCATAGACTAACTGACAATTTTATGGAATTGCATTAAAAATATACTGAAATGCTGTTTACCAAAACCAATTTAATTTAAAATTTAATTCTTTTACTGTTAGTATGTGGTTGATGTGAACTGGAGGGGAGGAGAAAGTAGTCACTTCCTTACTTTTCTTTTAGCCTCATTAATATTTATTTTCTGTTTATTATCATCTATCTCTGCTGTGTGAGAGCAATGGAGATCTCATCAGAGACCAGGCCATCTCTGGGCAATTATTTATATGAATAAAACATTACAGAGATCTCTGGTATATTTGGCATGTTGTTTGTACAGTAACATCAAAAACCTGTATCAACATCAAATCTAAACTAATACCAGAAGAAAAGTCTGTAATTTTTTTTTTAGACTTTAAAGGCTTCGAATTCACAGGAGAGCCTTGGATTGATTACACTGAGTATAATCAACAATTTACATCCCATTGCTGTAGGCTTTAAAATTCCCGTTAATACACTTGTCCCTGAGCCCAGTCAGCAAGATGGATGGAGCAAACTTGGTCATGATTGGAGGACTCAGGATTGGAGGAAAGTGAGAGACGAGTAATGACATTCTCAAAGTATGATAGAATCAATGACAAGAAGAAAATGCAGTAGGTTGTGTGTTAGTTATTTATTACAGTTGCTGTGTAGGTTAGGACATACTGTATTTTGATTAAATGCCAGTTAGAAGTTCCAGAGGAAGCACTAACTTCTTCATGTCTTCATAAATATTCAGTCATGGCCATTCTGCTCCCTTTCTTTCCTACATAAGAGTATGTAAGGCTACATCTATGTTCATCCACAAGAAAGACAACTTCTGAATAAGGCGATTTGCCTAAGTCTCACAAAATAATGCTTGCTTCTATCATTGTATATGAGGTACGAAGCTCAAGTTTAATATTCTTTCCAGACATTTCTCTGTTGCATTAGAAAAAATTCCACAAAAAATAGGTTGCGATGTATTTATAGGTCTGTGGTGTTTTAACTGCAGCCATCAACTAAACCCAACATAGCCGCTCAGTGCTTCCCCCACTAGCAGGTAAAGATGAGGAAGGGTGAAAGAAAACTTGTGGACTGAGAAAAGTTGAACTTGATGATCCTCATAGGTATTTTTCAACTCAGAATGTTCTGAAATCCTGTAATTCTGTGCATAGGAAAAGCAAAAGTCACATACACGAGCAAAGTAAAACAAGGAATGCTTCCACCACTTCCCATGGGCAAGTAGGTGTTCAGCCATCTCCAGGAGAGCAGGGCCCCATCACACATAATGGTTACTTGAGAAGACAAATGACATCACTCCAAATGTCCCCCCCCCACCCTTCCTCCCTCTTCCCCCAGTTTTATTTGCTGAGCATGATGCCGTATAGTCTGGGGTATCACTGTGGTCAGTTTGGGTCACCTGTCCTAGCAGTGTCTCCTCCCAGCATTCCATGTGCTCTCAACTTCCTTGCCATTGTGGCAGTGCAAAAAGCAGAAAAGATTTTGTCTCTGTGTGAGCCCTGCTCGGAAATAATAACAAAAAATCTCTGTATTATCAGCTCTGTGTTCAGCACAAACCCAAAACACAGCTCCATGCTTGGTACTGTGAAGGAAGTTAACTCTACCCCAGCCAAAACCAGCACAGTATCTCATACGATATACTTGCCAGTACTCTGTCTACTGATTCATCTTCTGAAAAAACTTCAACAATCTCACCTTCTAGCAAGTTTACCTGAGAAAAAATAGGCCAGATATTCCCCCCATCCGTTCTCGACTCTGCTACTTCACCACTCCAAAGAAACAAATCAAAGAACAATTGAGTGGTCAAGATGCATTAAATCTTTCAAATATTTATTTTCTTTCCCCCCAGATAAACCTGTGCATTGGTGCTGCTTGTAGATCTGAGAGTTTGGTGTGCTGTATCACATAGGATTGTGGGAGAGTTAGAACTGCTTCTCAGTGCTTTTAATGTTTAATGTTAGCTGCTCTCAACTAACAAGGTGATAACAGAGGTGGGAGCTGTTAGAGACATCACTAATTCAAAGGGCTTTCCTTCCTAGAACACTCCAGGCAACTTCTTAAAAACGGTGAAGAAATAACAAGTACTAACATTAATCATGTCTGTGTCTGTCACTGACTCTAGAAGTGCACATTATCTGTAAGATGTTTCTGAAGTGAAAAGTTAAAATTTGCTTTTCCTTCTGAGTTTCCAGTTGTTTTATGATGAGGGGTGGAAAAGCAAAAACAATAGTGAAAACATTGATTATGATGAGTTTCTGTACAATTGCCTGTATTTTGCACTGTTAAGTGTTTTGATAAATTGATCTGGTAGTTCTTAAATATAACTTGTAATTTTGGCAGTCAGGGCTTATGTGTGACTTCTAGATTAAAAATTGAAGAGGTGATGTCTTTCTCAGTATACTGATATATATTAGATAAATATCGTTATAACAAGGGCTGTCTTTCTAAATGTGAGAAATAGCGTAAAACAAATAGGAGAAAGAGCATGCTGTCAAGATGAAAATGTTTTGCTCCATTTGTAAAAAATGAAGCATCTTTACTGCTAGGGTTTAACCAACTGTGGTTTACTGAAATTTTACCTCAGCAATGTTTTATATCTATGTATTTTATCATTCTTACTTATATGTCATGTGTTTGTGATTTATATATGTGCAAGTATACCATTACAGGGTAATGTTATACTCTACAGAATATCTGTGAAACACAGTGGAGGATTGGTGTCTAATTATTTTGCTTTTCAGAGGAAAGTTTTAAGTGTTTACTACAAATTGGTATGCTATTTTTTACTCACCAAAATACTGTGTGGACCTGAGGTAAAAACTATACTGTCTGCAACCGACTTAATGAGCATTTTTAGTGCAATAATTTGAAAAGTTATTGAAATCCTGGAAACTTCATTTTAAGTAGATTAAAATTAGAAACAACAGAATTATTATTTAAATAGCATACTCACTTAATAAACAAATGAAGAAAACTGCCTCTAGGGCTCTAAGTTTCAAAGGACAGAGGAAAAATATGGTTAGAAAATCTATCCAGGTGTGTAGCAGGTCTAATAACTTTTCATTAAGTAGCTCTTGTTATTTAGTTGTGCTCAAGAGTAAGTTATTGCTTGTTCCTTGCTGTTTGAAGCAAGGAACCTTGCTCCTTGTCTGTTTGTTTCTGTCATATTATTTAAACTATTAAAATATTTGCATATGGGGTCTTGTGGGAAAGGTAGATTAGAAAGAGCATGTTGGAATATTTGAATTTATTTTTATAACTTTATCATTCTTTTTTCAGCCAAAAACTGAAGAAGATTTGTATGAACATTTTTTCAGGTGTTTCTCTGTCCTCTTCTAAATCTAAGTAGAAAATGTTTTTCAAAACCTTAGCTGTTTCTGTAAATAATATTTTATATTTTTTTTCTGATTATGTTTAATATTTGCTACAAGAAGTCCCCATCTGTATTTGCTTGACCTGTTCAGAGTTATTGTGTAAGAATACCTTTATAAAAAATTCTAAAAAACAAAAGAAAAGTCTCATTAAAATTTGGTTAGATAGGGTACAAAAAATATTTGTCAGATACTATATAACCTAATAAGCCTCACCTGGAGAGAAAACAGAATACATTGTTATTAAAGAAGGCCTGGAGCAGAGGTTTTGAACAAGACAGCAAGAGCAAAACCTTTTGAGGGGAACATGCACAATAAAAGTGGTGCTCTAGACAAACTGAGTTGCATACAGAGAGCCTAAACACTGGTGTAGTTCACTTGCAGCATTGTGCTATATCCTGAGTTATATTAGATTGGATATGCTCAATATGGATATTCTATAATTATCTGAAAATTTTGAGGGGAGGGGTAAAGTTGGTTCCTTCAGGATTACTAATTATGGTAGAGGTCAGATGATGTTTACTGCTGTGGAGTACTAGTAAGAAAATACTAATTTGAAGCTCAAAGACTTTTGGAATTAGAAATAGAATTATAAATAAGCAGGGGAAGGGAGAATTTCATTGTTTCATTTATTTGCAAATATTACTTACTTTTGACATACATGACTAATTTCTGTCTTCTGCAGAGACTGGAAGATTGGGATTTATCGGTCAAATTAAAAATCTGAAACTTAGATATTTGCATCTGAGCTAGCCAAATCCCTTTCTGGTCATGTGAAAGGAAAAAAAAATGTATCTTACATGAAGAAGTCATGACAAAGAGGGAAGGAAGAAATCACATGCAAAGGCAATTAATTTGCAGTATAAAAGTGCCATTTGGTTCACTCTGGATTATGACTTAGACTAAGTAACTAGGTCATCTGTATGCTTTGCAGACATCTACATTAGATGAGATGGGTTCCAGTTCTGTCAAAATGTCTTACTGTAAATAAGTGTTAGGAAAAGCTATATGAAGTTGTATTGATTATCTTGTGCGGGTGATTACTGCACAAGTTACGCTACCTGGCGACTCATTCATATTTGCTGTTAAGATTCCCTGAGTCTCCCTTTTCTGTGTTTGGTAACAAAGGTTCTCCTTGATTTCCCAGGGGTTAAGGCTGCCACTATTGCTAGTACTAGACAAAATACAGGGACTAAGTGAGGAGCTGGAAATGTCCTACCAATGAGACTGACTTTCATTCCTGAAAGTGTGAAAGAGATATTTTGACCATACACAATGTTCTGGTTAAGTGCAATCTCATTAAATTAAATAAACTGAAACTGACTGCTGTATCCATCTGAGACAGTCTGATCTTTCCACCCGTTTGAAAGACCATGATTAAAGCTCCATTTTAACCCCAGTCTTGTCAAAACCTGTAGGGTTGTTTTGTTTTTGGGTTTTTTTCCTTCTAAAGAAAAGATAGAGTGAAAGAGAATCTATGATGAAAAAAACCCAGAACCCTACAGCATTTCTCTTCATAAACAAATAATAAAACAAATAAAAATATCCTGGTACTTTTATGGTTACTTTAAAGCCATTTTTTACTTTCTACCATCCAGACTGACTATTATTTAGATTAGGAAAGCTTTTTAGGTTTCAAGCCGGTAAACTGTGGCTCTCACTGTAATTTCCAGTCTATGACTGGAAGCCTATCGGCGGTGCAGTAGTCTAGTTTGCAATAGTTTTGTAATCATAGTGAGATTTACTTACCCTTCTTGTTTTATAAGAATAAGCAATCTTTAGTAATTGGGTTGTTTTTGATTTTTTTTTTTTTGGGGGGGGGGCATTGTTTTTGTTTCAATTAAAAATAGCACTAAATCTTCTTGTCCTTATTCTTTATAACTGCAGCTCCTAGGGAAATCAATGGGAACTTTACTTAAATAAATAATGAATAAAAGCTTTAGAAAGAATGAGCTGAATATTCATTCAACAGTGATGTGCTGCATAGTTTGAATATAACTGGTCTCTTTATTTCCTTTCCAAGTACCAATCCTTTCGCTATGCCTTGTTTGGAGGATGCAGACACACTATTGTGTAACAAACAAGAATTACTCATTTGTCCCACTTGACAAAAAGTAAATATGAGAAGAAAAAGACATTTAGAATTTTAGCTAGTTCCTGTGGTTGGGGAATTTCTATGCCTGTAACGAAAAACTACTGCTGTTTTTCTGAGCCAATGGTAGCTTTTTGAAAAAAACTATCAAGAATGATTGATTTTAATTTTCAAGGGTGAAATAGCCCTTAAAACTAAATTCTTTCAGGACTATCTGGATGCAATGGAGCACACTGACAATTGCTGAGCTGTGCCCTGCAATTGATAAAATATGTTGCAGTAAACTCTTAGTTTTATCAGCCTGAGTGTGGAAGTTTTAGGGCTGTTTTTCAGTTGCACCATGCCAGCAGCTTCTGGAGTTCCACCATACCCGTCAGAGATTACATTTCTGTCCTCAAGCAAAGTCTGTTTTGGCGACTACTTTTCCAAAGAGTAGGCATGTCCTCCGGTAATTAAGACTGAGAACGAACCAAACTCTTGGAGAAAGGAGGGATTATCATAAAACTTGTTTGCAAATACCCATAATCTTACTCCTAACATACTTGCTCTTACATAAAACATTTTTGTGAACATATATGTATGTCACTGAATATGTTTCTCTCCCTGTAAAACAGAACAAACAGAACCACGGTGCTTTGTAATTTCATTTCCTGGTGTACTTCTGGAAGATCTAGAGAGCAGTGGTTAGCCTGGCACAAGAGATTTTGAAAAGGTTTTTTTCAGGGTATGGTTCTGTAAAAAATGTTATTTGGATGTCAAGTAAAATAAAATACAAAAGGAATTCAGTGATAGATCAAACAGCTACCAAACCTTTGTTAGATTTTGATAGACCCACTGTTACTGTAAGAGACTATGAGTGTGCTTTTATATCTGGGTAAAATTTGCAGTGCATATAACAATAATTAAGTGTAAAACTCTCACCTAGACACAGGTGACAGGTTAAACATAGCTATTGCATTGTCCTGAAGAATCCTTTCAGTTATGATAGGAAATATGTAAGGTTTTTTCATGGAATATCACTTTAGCATCTACTCCTTGTATATTATTAATGTGTTTGGAGTATGATGATTTCTTTCTTTTTTTTATTTTTCTTTCACAAGGGCTCAAAAACCCCCATGTCTACTCAACATGTTTTGACTTCTGTGAACATTGCGTCATAGATCATACTTATGCTGTATAGCTATGTTTTGCTGTGTTCTGATTCATTCTCCATGGACAGGAAAATAAAGAATTTAAGAGGTAGAGGCTGGGGAAAAGGAAGCTTGGTGTGCAAATGGCCGTCTGTACATTTCTGTGCTGTCTGCAATGAAGTTGTTACTTTCGAACCCTTTGCAAATTGTCTACATCTCTTTGCCAGTTTGCTCTTTGTAGCCCAGAAGTGGTAGATATCCAGTCAGACTGCTCCAAATTTAGAGTGATGGGTGAGTGATGGATTCGCAGTTATCCTGAACTTTATCTCTGTTATACTTAGGAAACTGCGGTAGAAAACAAGCTTTTTTTCCCCATCTTGTGTCATGTTGGGGTGGCAGGGTGGTAGGGTGGGCAGAGGCAGGGGATCTACCATGGAAGGTAAGTCTTTTCTTCTTTTATTTCTGCAATGATTACATGGAAATTTGACAATATTCTGCTTCTTGGGAGGGATGGTAGTGTATTCTCTGTGAATATTCTACACAAGTAGAGATTGAGAAATTCTAACAGAGAATTCTCTGATCTAACTCTCACTTCTAGTAAAGTGTGCATGTGTGATGGAGGTACCAAAGAGAGTAGTCTCTGTTTTGATGTTTCTAATATATTTTTGTAATGTCTCAGTGGAGGTGTTTCTAAGATAATGCCTCAGGTGTTGAAAACGTACATTGAGTAGAATCAAATTATGTCAAGTTTCAGTGCATGGTTGTGCATACTTGAATATTACAGATTTAAAGATATTATTAAAAAATCTACCAGTGCTATGAATGTGATGTTAGCTTTTATATGTATCCTTATCTTGTTGAATGCTTTAATGCTGTCTCAATAGTTTGGGTTTTTTTTTAATGAGAGATTCATATGTTATTATGAATATGTTAAATATTTATATTATTTATATTATTTTTGTGGTTTTAATTAATGTAGAAGGACATTCGGAAAATAACATCCCAGACTGGACACATGTCCTTTTCTCAGTAATTCACAATGAGTAAATGTAATTAACCTTAAACCTGGAAGACCCACACTCATGAGAATTTTTAAATGTTTCTGTCATCCTTCCTACCCTGCCTCTTGCCAGTAAAGAGCTGTGCATAGGAGAAAGTGGTGATGAAGACAGTGATCTGACTTTGGAACCCCACTGCTAAAAATATGTTAGAACCACTTTTGCAGTAATGGACAATTTCAGTCAGAAAATCAGGTATTGTTTGGTACAAAATCTTTTTTTCAGAATAGAACATTCTAAAATATTGCATGGCTCTTAAGCTGTAACTTTTTGTAAAACATAACCAGGTAAATAGGTGGTAAATAGCAGTGGGAGGTAATCATTCGGTGTATTACTTTCTTGGAGTATAAATAGCGGTCTATTTTATAATACCTTTTAATATCTACCTAAAAAATATTTGATAGTTAGTGTCTTGCTCCACTTAAAGTTATTCTAAGCAAATAATTCAACGTAATATTTTCAGCAATTAATCTGTCATCACTGAGAGAAGAAATACTATGCTAGATCAATATTATCAGTATTAGAATATGGAATTTTTATGAAAGCAGAATTTTGTTATTCTGTCAGACTAAACAGAAATTTTATTTTTAAAGCCTAACTGCATGACTCAGCAGAAAATAAAACATTTTTTGAAATAGTAAGCGATCTTCTGCTTAAAGTGCTGTTGGGAAATTTTTATTTTATCTGTTGAGGCGTGTAAAACACATGTTCATGCTTAAATATATATAAAAAAATATAAGTAATGAACGGCACAGTGAGCAGAATCCCACTTCAATAAGTGCTTCTGAAACAAGTCTGCATAGATGCCTCTTGACAGATGCCTTCTAGCCACTTGCCCAAGTACCAGCCCTGTGAGTGGTCACACCTCAGCACACCTTCTCCCAGGCCTTCTCCCAGTTCTGCTGCCCAAATGTGGACCCAGGCACCTTGCAGGTATTCCTACAAGACAGTAGGGAGTCATGTATTTGGCAATCTTGCTCCTAGACTGTTTAATCACTTCTAAGACATTCTTGCCCTCTATACGAAATTATTTCTCAGTTGCAAATTTACTACTGATGACCAGTTAGAATTTGACTTTCCCTTTTCCACTTTCGTATTTGTGCAGCTTTGTAGGTAACTGGTTTATTACTGTACTTGAGAAGTCTGATTTTATGGCTCAAACGTTAAAATAGAATTTGTACCCAACTTACATCTAATACTATGTTTGAAAGTGTAGAATGTGGACAGGCACAAACCACACAAACCACAAAACACAGTTTACTGTGTTTCCAAAGAATACTAAAATTGAAGAATGATGCCTGGCCCAGATTTTTTTAGGACTTGAAAATTCATTCATTTACTCTAGAAATATTTACACTTCTATGTAGGATTTTGGGGTTTTAATTTTATTTTTTTTTAATAAAAAATATGTGGGAGTTGTTTTAAAACTGACTCAGTCTTGGGTTTCTTTACGATGGTGAAGTAGTATGAAATAATGTTATATGATCAGTGAAAACAAAGGTTTGTGGAACCAGACTGTGAAGGACACTCTTATTTAATAAACTCCTTCAATTCCCTTTTGTAAGCATCAGAAATTCAGATGCTTGATTATTTCAATTACTGTGGCTTCATTTGTTTCCCTGGCAAGTTTTCCAAGAGTTGGAATTATCTCTATTTCTGATATGTGATTTGGCTGCCATGATAGGCCTTGGCCACTCTGCTCATTACTGTTTCTTACTATCAGTGAGAAATGTGCAGTTTTCATAGGGATATAAGTAGATGGATCCTTCGAACGTGGGAGTCATGCATATATTTGAATATTTGAAGCAACAACTCATGGGAAAAGAAGAACCTAATAGTCACTAAACCTGTATACTGCTGGTAGCCTGTCTGTAACACCTCATCTGTGTGTTAGCAGATGGATTTACTCACAATGGTTGGTTGTGTATGTCAGCACTGCACAGTGTTACCACCTTGGGTAGTTTTTATCATGGCTTTTGATATTTTACACCCTCTGTGTAAATAACTCCAGTATTCAAACAGTTGCACAAAATGAAGTCTTTTCAATGACTTTCTAAAAAATCAGTCTTTCTAATTCTAGAAGAGAATAAAACAACCTAATGAGTTAGCTCAGTGAAGGCATGAAATATCTGCATGCAGCTTTAAAGGATTTTGAGTCTGAGTCCCATTCTGGGCTCACAGTCTGTCCTTGTCTAAGGAAAATTTCAGCAGGAACCTAGCTGGCATCAGCACCTGTAAAAAGCAAGAATTTATTGCCTGATTTTTCCCTTGTTTTGAATCTCACAGTGATTGTGCATCTTAGCTATTTTTTGGTTTTGATTTGAGAATTGGTTTTATGGTTGGGAAACTTCAGGTAACATTGATTGTATTGTCAGGTGACACAAAAACTGGAGAAAAGAAAACCACAAAAGCAGCAAATCACTAAGAAAGTACTTTTCATAATTTAATTGTCAGGAATTAAACTTCATAACACTTTTATACATAATATCAATGAATTCTTTAGGGTGACAAGATTACACTTGTAACTGTACCCACAAATCTATATATAAATAATTACTTAACAAGCCAATGGAGTTGTTTGTCATTATTTTTATAATGGTGATTTTAAAATTTCTTTAAATTATGGTAACATACATCCGCTTTTTTTTATGTGTGTCACACTGCAGAGCTCTCTTTGACCTTTATTTTGTCCTCAGTTTTAACATGGTTTTCCTGTTGATGTTTATGTGCTTATATTCACATTCATGATTATAAACACAGGACAGAAGCGATTGAATTGCAGATACTGATGCAGACTCTGCCTAAGGGTGATCAGGAAAATATCTATTGTTACTCTTTACAGTAAGTTTCAAGGTTAGTTCTGATGCTTTCACAGTAAAAATACAAATGCCAAACATCCCGCACATTTTCTGTGTTTTTTTAGGTGTGTCATTCACAGCTTCTGTGTGTTGAGCTCACGTCTGTAAGAAGGGATGCCTTTCCAAATAACAGAAAGCTTCACTTCAATATATCTTTTTCTATCACTGGTAGAAGTTTTAAGACTTTTATGCAACACCATTGAACAAAGTGAAGACACTGGTTTATGTCAAAAGAGGAGAAAAACAGCTATGATCTCCTCTAGATATGTATGTCTCTGATAGTGCTGTATTCAGTCGAGCCCCTCAAAACAGCTGCTTTCCTCACCACTCTACCTGCCCCCGCCATAAGTTTAAATTATTGATCTAACGGTAAGACATGCTTGGTTTGATATTATAATTAGACACTATCTTGAAGAGAAAATGGATAGATAATACTTCAGCAATTAGAGCAGGAGCATTCTGTGCAATGACAAGATGAGGGTTTTTTTTTAGTCGTAGGTAAATTAATTAAGCAGTAATGAAATGCAGTTTTTTTCTAGGCCCTCTGCTATGTCATTAGATCAGTCCATTTTTTTCTCTGAAGTTAAATCACGTTTCTTTAAGCAGACGAAAAAGATAAGACTGGCAACTCAGCATAGTCTTTTTGTCTCTACAGTGATTTTTACAGCTGCGTAGAGAAATGTGAGAAGGCAGCACTAAATAGAAATGTCCAGCAAGGGGTTTCCTTTTCATGCAAATACTGCCTTCATTGAAGTGGGTGAAGAAAGACTTGAGAAAGTAGGGCCAAGAGAAAAAATGAAATAATTCTGTCCAACAATGTGTACTCCTCAGAAAAAAAAAACCAATAGTTCTTTTATCTACTGTATTTTTGAGATTTCAGTATTTGCCAAAAGATTTAAGATATAATCTTGAGCCTAAAATGATTCTTTGATTTATAGTTTGAGTAAGCACAACAGTAGATATCTCATACAAATTTTTCATGACTAAAAAAATGAACATCGTGATAAGAAGTGTGATAATTAAACAAAGCAGGCTGGTCTTACAACCATAAAGGCAAATTTTTTCAAAATAATCTTCTCAAAAAAAGAGTTATTGGGCTGCAAGATTTATTTTGCGAGTAAATTGAAAATTAAGTTATACCTCTAAAGCCATATTAATTTTTTAAAACAAATTTTTTAAATGTGGTATTTTTTACAATGTTATTTTTGTTGCTGTGCACTCAGCCAGCAGGATTGAGGAACTCATGAACTGTTTTAGTTGGTCTGGGAACTACTGCTTTGGCCGGTAAGCAGCCCCCATGCAGAGAAACCAACGACAATTTTAACACAGTATTTCAGTTCTACTGAAATATGAGGGGGTGCAAGATCTTTTTTCTTTCTTCTTCTTGAAAGATCTCATCATAATTTTGTGATATTGTACTTCAAGAACAGGTTGAAAGGAAGTATTCTTGTTCATTACCTGTGTTTTTCTTTATTTCATGTAGGCAGCTTGAATAGCTTTACTTGCATTATATTCACATAAATATGATAGTGTTAGCTATTGAAATAAAGCAGGAACTTCTAAGGCTGACTGTGCAAATGTTCCTCATTGGCCCTCAATTATAATGCACTTGCAAACTTTAAATAACCAGTAGGTAGGTATAAGATGTTGGTTTTCACTTAAAGGTCAATTTTTAAAAATTTGGTTTATCTGTTTGTTTAGGCTTGGGGGCCAGGGGCGGGGTTAAGTCTTGGTTTCATCAGTATATTTTACTGGTTTATAGCGTGTCATTACTTCAATAGAATTCTATCATTCATCTGAGAACACGCAATCAGTAGCACTGTTGTTTTCTATCCCACTACTGTATACTTCCTTGTGAATGTGTAAGGAAAATTGTGAAAATGACCCTTGAAAAAGGAACTTTTTACCTTTCTGTAAGTCTCTTAATCTAGAGGGAGCAAAATCTTGATTTATTTTTGTCTTGGTCTGAGAGATGGGTGTCTGCTACAGAAGGCAGGAGCCTCCCTTGGAATGGAAAATGAGGACCCCTTTCCTCTGAATCATTATATTTTTTTAAATTAAGGGGCTCTCAGGCAAAGATATGAGAATAGGAATAACAGTTTCTTACTAGTTTGTATAATAAAACAAACAAACAACAACAGCTACAGCACCAATAGCAAACAGCACCAGGAGCGCAGTGAGCCCTTCTCAGCCACAGGCGCCTTCCCCATTGGTGCAGTTCCGGTCGCAGCCAGCAGGGGCGCGGGTGGCTTCCGGCGGGCAGGGTGGATGTGATGATTCCCCCGCACCTGCAGGGGGCGCTGTGGGGCGGGCTCGGAGCAAACACGGTAATGGCGGCTCAGCCGAGACAGGGAGGGATGGAAGAGAGGCCTTGCTCCACAAAGCCCTGGGGCAGTCGATCCCAGAGCCCCAGCAGGAAGCAGTAAACTGGGATGGCAGGACTCCTTGGAAGGCAGGGGATGCAGAGCTATGGTGCTGTGAAAACTCGGAGCAGGGCCAAAGAAGCAGCAGGGGTGGGACAACGGCGTTCCCGCTCTGAGCAGGGCAGGGAGGGGCGAGGTCAGGATCCCGGAGACCTGAGCAGATGGTGAAAAGTCCCTTTTTTAGTCAGGTAGGTGATAATAAGGTCCCAGTTCAGTGGCTACTCTCACGAGCAGAAGCTCTCCCCACGTCAGAAGAAGCAGCTCTGGGCTGGGGTCCAGCAGCAGTGAATTCCCTTCTCTAAGCAGCAGCTCCAACCGTCCTCCTCCAAAGCTGAGAGAGAGAGAGAGGCAGCAGCTGCTCCAGCCCCATCTTTTACCAGCCTGATTATCGTGGTATTTCTGCCCCTCAGAGAGAAACTTCCAGATAAGAGAAGTGCAACCAGATGCTCATGTCCCCTGAGCTTGACCGCTTCTTTTGGTTTTTTTTAAGTACCCCAGTCATTAGTGTTTCCTAGCAACTTACAGGAAAAGTATCTCTAAGTAAAAAGGAACAAATGCAAAGAATCCTAACCCCCAACAATTTTCTGCTCTATTTTTTTTTTCTTGTCTGTCCAGATGATTGAGAGTTGTGAATGACATGTTAACCACTAGGACTGGCCTATAGTAAATTGTTTATATCCATATCTTTGGGACTGGGGCATGGATTTGTAATTATTCATGTTGAGACATCAATTGAATGTGATGAATTTTAAGCATCCACTTGCTTTCTTACAGTTGTTCACACTCGTAAGTAATTTTATGTCATCTGATGACTGACTAGTACACTTCAGTCATGTTTGTCTAATAAGCTTCAGACTTGAGCTGAAATTCTTGTTATTTTCTGTCAGGTACATGACCTTGTATTTTCTGATGTCAGACTTCATTCTCTGTTACACTGCCATCACCTAGCTCTTTCTTTTGATACCTTGATTCTGCTCTGTATGGATGACACCTAATTGTACAGGGAGATGAATTCATAAATATATCCATAGTTTTTGTTTCATGGTCTTAATGAAATTAAGGAATTTCTTGATTCTGTGATCATTAAGTCACTGGTGGTTTGATTCTTCCCTTCTCAGTATCTCATATTACCATTTTCCTGTTTCTATGGAGTATGTGGTTCCTTTTCTCATGTACTCATGAATGACTAGCAATTTCCAAATAACAACAGATAAAATCAGCCACTGCTTTTCCATCTAAAAATTGCCTGTCACAGAAAACCAGACTACTTTGACATGATCTACATGAGATCTAGTTTTTGATGTACTTTCATTATCTCAAATATTCTTTCATTTCAGAATTCTCTTAAATTCTTTCGTATTATTGAAGTTAGATTTACAGATTTTTACTACCAGTTCTGTATCCATTCTACCTTTCTGATCTTCTCCTTTCTGTATTTTTACTAGCACAGGGTTTTGTCCCCTTACTCAGTTCTAATTCACCCTGTTAAATTAGTTTATGGTGCTTTTATTTGTGTCTGTAGTAGCACGTATCAGGTTTTCAGAATCAAGGGACAGAGACTTCTGAGCAGAACTGGGGTACTATAATACACAGCTGTTGACTTTTTTTTGTTTTTCATTTGTTTACATTATGCATTGTATTTCAATGTCTTTGGTTATCAGTAACATTTCTAAAATAGTTTTGACAGAATTTTTTATATAACTTAGTAGCTAACATTATATTTGTTGGGGGAGCAAGGAAATTTCGCATTTAAGCCTGGATGCTTTCATACTTCAAGAGGAAATGAGATGTGTTTAGTGGAAAGCAGAATGTCTCATCAATAAACATAGGCACTCTATACTTGTTGGACATAATGATATGCAGAAGCATGGATATTAAAAGGTACACATGTACTCAGAATTAATTCTTAAATTTCACCATAAAATAACATGGTAGCAGCTGATAACTGTGTAAGTAATTATGAGTATTGGAAATCTTTCTGGATTACTGCTTCTAAAAGTACTTTGCATGTACTTTATATTTGCTTTTTATTATATTATGAGGGAACAATCTAATTTAATTTTGTACTGTTGGCTTTTCTTTTGCTTTTCTTAATCTGGTTAGATTAAGTTATGTATTTGAGCTGTTACAAGTGAATAAATGGTTTACTTTAATAAAAATACCTAGTAAAATTTAGATCCTCACCAAACAAAAGCAGCTCTAATAGCAGTAAGTACTGTTTAATCACCTGAATGTGTTGTGCCCAGTAGAAATGTTTTAATTGTGTAGTATGTTGTTTAAACACCTTTTTTTAATGCTTAAAAATGCATCTCACTTTCAAGTCCCTGCATAGAAATTTTTAGAGCCCTTTGATTTTGTGGTATGAGTTGTTAATTTATAAATGATCAAGTTGATCAAGTCTTTTTGAAATCTTGCATAGATTGCAAAAAGTGTGAAACTTGATTCTAAGTATGTTTGTAGATCTTGAAATTACATTTGTAGATCTTGAAATAACATACATTAATAATTTTGAGTAGTTAAACTAGTAGTATACAGGCATTTTTCTAGATGAAGCAGGGAAAAATACTATGTCATTTGTCTGGAGTTAGAAAATGTTTGACTTTTCTCAGTTTGTATAAACTTTAAAGAAAATGATTAAATTTAGCTGCATTATAACAGTAATGGCCCATCATTTTGAATAAATACAAGCAGTTAAATGTAATGATGGTTTTATGAAAATTACTTTGGCTCATTCCCAGTTTTAGTGTACTTTTACCATGTAACAACTTTTAGCTGACTGTTAGGTTAGACAATATTATGTGTATTATAATAGTACCTTATTGAACTAAGATGGAAAAGAACTCTCAGTGGCTTATATTAAAATGTGCCTTTGTATGACACTTAGTCCCTTTAGATGACTTACATAAGATATGCCTTCTTCAGTGTTTATCATATATTGTTTTGATCAGAGTGTATATTTATCTGTTTGACTTAAGATTTTGTTTGCTTGGTTTTTAATTAATCTAATAAAAAAGATTGTAAGTCCATAGTAACATGGTGCCTTCTCAATCCTGAAAAAAATACAGGAGAGAAGAAAGTAAACTTGATAACATTGTGTCTTGACAATCTTTGCGACTTGATGATCGACTGGAGCTTTTATAAGCTTTCAGATTGTAAATATTTATGACTTTTATAAGGAGAAAACATAGTATTTTTATTTCAACCTTACAATGCTAAAACACCTAAAAATAATTTTGACCTGCTTTAGAGTAAGTTTCAGCAGAAAGCACTAAGTATTTACAATTACAAAAAAGTATTGGGGAATAGGAGTTAGTTATACACCTCCCATATATATCTGTTTTGTCTGGGTTTTGTGGTTTTTGTTTTTGTTGTTGTTTTGTTTGGTTGACTGGTTGGATTTTGTTTGTTTGGGGTTTTTTGGGTTTTTTTTGGTTTTGTTTGTTAGTTTCCTTGTTCTTTAAATTTTATTTCCTGCAGGCTCACCATGAACTCTCCTGCTAAAGCTCAAGGTTTTTAGTACTCTTAGAAATGAGGAGTGTTAATCTTATCCATAGGCATTCAAAACTTTTGAAACCTCTTAATTTTGATAGACTCTTTTCCAACCTTAGTTTTTTCCACCAGTATTGAAGACATCATCATCATGTTTCTTCAGTTGCCGCACCCTCTGATTTTACACGACTGTATGCCTGTGTGCACATATGCTATTCTCAATGTAGCAGAAAAGAGCCTCACTTTTCTTTCTAGGCTTTCAAGTTTTGTTTCTCCTTCATATTAAGACCTGAAATTTGTAAGTAGAATGACAAAAGGAAAAACTATCAGATGTGACATGATCATAATAAAATCATTACACTTCTACAAATAAGAATTTCTGTAAGGAAAAGAGGTTGGTGGCAACTGATTAAAGATTTAAACCCTTCAAAAACTGCAAATGTGTGCATGCAAAGATATCTTAGTGTGGCTGGGTCCATTCTCTTATAAATATATGGATTTGAGAGTAAGTAATTAAACTGAAATAAGAAAAGGTGGGATTTAATTTCTAGGGGTTTGTATTTCATATATCCCATTTTTTAAAAAAACTTAATATTTAATTTTTTTGTTTAAAACTTTGATTAAAATGTGATTTTTTTAAATTAAAATGCAAAATATTTTTGTTTCACATACCTAAGGGTTTTCTAATTCCATAAATTGCATGTGAAATATGTTGTATGAATGAATTAATTTTGTTTCTGTTTGAGAAGGAAGAAGAAAATATCAGCACTAAAAAGGCCACCTTTCCATGGATTTACATTTTGCAGTATAAAATTGAATATATATAAACTGATATGGATTTACATTTTTCCACAGATTTATATTTTGCAGTATGAAATTGAATGTATATAAACTGATAAAAGACATTTTGTGTACCACTGTAAGCATTTTTCTGTATTTGTGATTATTTGCAGTTGGTTGTGTAGATTCTGTGGTGCCTTATAAGAAGAAAGTCCGTCTGGCATCCTTAATAAAATCCTTTTCCATTATGATCTCAAAGTTTTTATGAACTTTGCTATCTTTACAGCTTTTTCTGTTCTTAAAAGTGAGTTGAAATAAGGAAACATAAGAAAAAGTTGGACAGCAGTATAAAGGAAAGACATAAATGGTAATACACACTGTAGAAATACGCAGTTACAGAATTTTCCTTATTTCTGTAGGGAGCCAAGTTAAACGTTATAACCCCTTATTGATATAGATTTTTTAAGTTCCTGTATGAATTTTGAGAAAATAACTGTCTAGTTGCATATTGCTTGTGAGACAGCCACCAAGCCTTTTCTTTGTTTATTCACGCCATCTGGTATATCAGAAGTTTTATCTAGGTAAATACCTTGAAAATTTACACATCTAGATGTCACAGTAATGGGTATTGTGAGCTAAAGTAGGAGAGAGAAATTTCCTTCAGTTCTGCACCAGAGCACTATGGAAAGGATAAGCTCCTGGTTAAACTCTTAAGTGAAGAGAGGGAACCTCAAGACTTTAGCAATTTGTAATACATCTATCTGAAGCAAATGTTGTGAAAAGTAAACTGAACATGAAGATGGCCAGATATTTTGCTGGGTAGTTTTGCTTCAAAGTAGGTAAATAAATGTAAGTCTGTGATTTTTTTTCTTATTTGCTGTTACTTGTTTTTACTGTAAATACTACAAGATTGCTCTGAAGGAGAACATAATGAATTTTGCAGATTCAGCAAGGACAGTCTGTAGTTTCCTGAATATGGTTGTACACCATGTCCATCTGAGAGCATTTAGGTTTACTGTGCCAAAAATATTAAGCACCACTTCACTTTAAATAGACCATTCTTGGATATGATTGAAAACGTATTTTTTTAACCTTCCAAAAAATAAATTACATGATTGTAAAATTGGTATTGTTTAAGATACATGCTACTTTCAATTAAACTTGACTCAAATTCTCTTCACTGAATGGACAGAAATATTTTAATCATATGGCTTAAAGATAATTTTCTTCATTCTGGACCCCTTTAAAGTCTCTTTTTCCTCTTAATTAGAGCCTTGTTTTGTAGTGGAAGTGTATATCCTTGTAAAGCACTGAATTCTTAGATGCTTGCTGAGCATCTCAGAAATGTAATCTAATAAGAAAATCTGACAGAAAAAAATGGGATGTGTATACTGCCCCTTGATTTGTTTTTTCTTTTTAAATTTAAAACAGAATAGAAATTAATTATTCTAGGTTCCTGTTTCACACAGATTATGAATTACATATCTTTTCATTTCGTATCTACTTTCCACTCAGGGTCAGTGGAGAGAAAAAGTCAGTTAACCAGAGACGGGAATATTCCCGTTTCCTTCTTTATTCATTTTTCTAATCAAATAATTTTTTCTTGATGTGTAGAGCAAGCCAGTTCATTTGAATAAGATTTGGGTGAACTCTGGTGTCATGATTGAGTGTCTTATGGTTGGTACTTAAAGAATTGCATGCAAAGGTATCAGCAAGTATGAGCAAATAATATAAAAGCAAAATCATGGCAGAGGTCATTTGCAAGGTTCACTCTACTACTTGCTAGATGCTTGAGACACACTGAGAAAAGCAAACTAAATTCTAAAATCAATCAGTCCAAAACCAGAATCAACCCAAAAAGTTTCTATGTGGAGGGGAGAGGGAAAAAAAGCAAGAGTAAAAGTGGGTAAAGATAATAAGGAATATAGAAGACAAAGTGTTTCTAAGACCCCCTGTGCTAAAGTGATTTATTTTTAGCAATGTGAATAGAAGAATTTTGTTGCAGAACAACCTCTGCATTAAGCATATCAGAAGTGCATTTGATTTATTCTATAATTGCAATGAATCTAAACTTCATCATGCAGATAATTTCTTTACAATGTGGTGATACTTACTTCTGGGGTATTGTTTCTCTGAAGGTCATCTGTGTCCAAAACAGAATGCTTCCAAGAGTACTATGAGTTTTAGGTGTGATTTCACTTCATATTCAAGTTTAAAAATAAATACTCAATATTCAAGTTTAAAAAAAACAACAAAAAACTAAAACTTGTGTGTTTTCCATAGAATCCTTGACTAATAAAACTTGACTAAATTAGTTTTTGAGTAATAAAAGTCCTATAGCAGTTCCATATGAAAAGGAAGGGTAATTTTATGCTCTGTTCAGTTTCTTAATGCTGGGACCCAGTCATACCTTTTAAAATTAAAACCAGATTTACCAAGAAACAACAGAAATGGTAAATGAATTATAAGTGAATATTTTTAATCTTTACAAACTTAGAAATTGTGGAATTTTGACTTTGAGAATGATTGTTTACTTATCACAAACTCTTCTAAAGTATGATTATAGCAGCCCCTCTTTCTGAAATGAACTTTAAATGGCCTTTCTGCGGAGTTAAACACTGAACAAGTATCTCATAATATCAGTTAAAAACAAATCTCCAGTGAATAACTAATTACACTGAGTTGTGTGTGGTTGAATAAATGAATCTTTCTCTAAATTGCAGAATTAAATTAGTAATAATAAAAATACCCATTCACTTTTTAAAAATGAGTTGCTACCTATTTATGCAGTTTAAAAATCCTATTTTATTATAATGCAAATATTAGAATAGAATTGTCTATGGAAAAGAAAAAGATTTTTTTAATGTAAAAAATGAGCGGGCTTTTATAATAAAGTAATTACATATTAGACTAGTACAAACTCACTTTGATTCCAACAGTATTGTCAATGTTTGAGTTTTAATCTTCTAATACTTCATATATTCAAAGTTATAATCCATAGGATCAAGTCTATTTTTCATCTGTGTATAGCTAAAGGAAGATAAAACATGATATAAACTATAAAACTATTTAAACTTTTCTGATACTTTTGCATCAGTCTGTGGCAGTGGTAATGCTCTAGGGGAAATTGTGGGTTAAACAAAGGGGTTTTTCCTTCTTTTCGGTGCTGGATTACAGTATAGAATTTCTACTGTCAATCATGCATCTCTTGTTCAATTTTATCACTTTTATCTGGTAGCTTACTAAATTCCAAGTTGTTCTGAAAACTTCTCAGTGCATTTGTTTGCATAGAGAGGTTTGTAGAATTGTTGTTTGTAAGACAGAAAAACTTAGCTGTTCTCTTTCGTTTAGACACACTCTTTGATATAAAATGAAAGGAAGGTAAACTTGGGGTGTAACTTTTGTTGAGTGTTTGTATCATGGGTCAAGATGAAGACAGTTTAATAGGAAAGACAAAAGCCACATACACAAGCAAAGCAAAACAAGAACTTTATTCAGCACTTCCCACTGGCAGGCAGGTGTTCTGTCATCTCCAGGAAGGCAGGGTACCACCACATGTAATGGTGACGTGGAAAGATGAAAGAGAATTGTTCCAAGGACAATTCTTCCTTCCTGTTTCTTCCCCCAGCTTTCTAGACTGAGCACGACACCATATGGTATGGTAGTGAAGAGGTTTGTCAGCAGCAGTTACCTGTGTTATTTTCAATTCCTGCAGACACCAGGTTGGTACAGATTAGTAGTTTGGTGACAGATACTACTTTATTTTACTGAGTACATACTCTTCTAGGATTTCTTTACCACCTACTGGACTTATTTTTTTCCTTGTGACTTCATTTTTACTCTACCCACATTTTAATGCAAGAAAAAAAAAAGTAAAATGAAGGTTTTCCTGTGTGCTGTATTAACACATCTTTTTTTGTTGTCATTAATTATAGAGTTATCTCTTTTTCAGAGTACTTTACTGTGGATCTAATTAATTGACAGATGAAATAATTTCTTTGAGTTAATTTAAAAACCTATAAAAGTTTGCTTTCATTTTATTCATACTCCCACCCTTTGATTTTTTTTTCCTGTTTTTCAGTAAATTCCATTATTCATACTTGATGTAGTGCTTCAGCTTTGAGTAGTTTCTTGTAAAGATATATAATCCCTCTTTACTGAAATATTTGGAGCCTTACTCCTTACTTACTGTCTATCCAACCTTTCATAACTACTGGAACCTTTTTTTTTTGGTAAACGCAACCTTTTTCCATACTAGCTAAATAATAAGAGGCCTTAAAATTTTTTTAAAGTGTAATGTGATTGTAGGAAGTCTACATAAGATAAGACATGTACTAACCTCAAATTTATTTTGTGTCTGAAAATTTTAAAATTCTTCCAAATCAGACATGAAATTCTTTCCTTTGAGTAACTGTAGAAGATGTTTGTAATACAAGAATTTTTATTTTTCAACTTTCTGAAAAATGGAAAAATACTCACAAAATTTTTCAAAAGGATGAAAAATTAAACTGAAGAATTGAAACTAAGTACTGTAGCTAGGAATGAAAATTAGTTTTGTAACTGAGTATCTCCATTATTGCTTGGCTTTCTACTATGTGTTTTATATACATAGTATTGGATTTGGATCCATTTTTTCTGTGGTAAACTGCATCATGTATTAATCCAAAGCAACTGTAATATGTCCCATATTTAGTTAGATATACTAAGATGAGCAAAGCTTTGCTATTCAGCAAAGAAATTCAGCTGTAATTACTTGGAGAAATAATGTTGCCTCCTTCCATGGGATTTTATCAGCACATGCTGTGTTTTCATACTTAAAGTACTCCTATGTTTTGGAAGTCCTATATTGATCCCACTGTTAATATAAGTGTAATCTTAAGGAAGAAAAATTAGTGTCAGATCAATAAAGTCAATCTTCCCCCGTATTGTTATACATGACATGTACATGTACATAATGTAGTTTTGCATCTATAATGCTTTAATCTTGTATGCCAACGTAATTATGAGTGAAGGCTTCTTAACTTTAAGCACTACAAAGTCTCACCTTGAATTTCTGAAATTAAAGGGCTGTCCCAGTGTTTTGAGTTTTGATGGTGAGTGCTTTAAAAAACATACAAAATATATTAATGTTGTGAATAATGTAGCAATATGGTTAAGACTGCAAGACTTCCATGGAAAATAACATGGAGAGATATGGCTGCAGAAGATATGGTGGTGATTGAAAGGACGATGTGTTTTACTCAAAAGTCAGTGACATTGTAATGACTTCAATTTTTTTCTCACGCTTTTCATCTCTTCTGAGGGAAAACACAAAAATCTGTAGTGCTTTAGACCAGATAACTATTTTTGCTTTCATAATTTAAAGCAGTCATGAAGCTGGTGAATTGATGACCTGAAAATTATCCTTTTTAGAGGGATCTTCATGACTTTGAGCTGTTACAGAAGGTCCTAAATCATGTCAGTTCTAGCCTTGCACTTCTGCTATGAATTTTAAATCAGAACCTATATGATTTTTGACTCTGAAGGTTTTTGCAGGCATAGAAAATTACCAAAAATTAAAAAATTAACTATGCTATTGAATTATTTGCTTACCTTTAGTCAGCACAGATGTAGCTATGTAACTGTGTTATCTGAGGCAGTTGTTTCTGGTTACTTCATTGTTGTAAAGAGATTGGGTGAGAATTAACTTAGTTTGAAAATGATAGGTTCCAGGGTATATAAATCTGTAAATGCTATAATGTGATCAAGAAAAAGTAAATAACTTACTAACAGAAAATAAACATCTGAGATGTTAGTTTTCAATTTAAATAATTTAAAATTCTCAGAATATGATGGCATATAATTTTAGACGTTGCATTTAAATTTTCCTAAATGTAGTGGTGACTAGACTGATCTGAAATCCCATTATGCCACTATATTTCCTAGTCTACAGTATAAATGAAGTTCCAGGTACACAGTTAGCTTCCACTGAAATTGTGCGACAAAACCAAACCAACCAACCAACCAACGAACCAAAAATTCTGTATTGTAAGGCAGTTTTTCCCAAATCAGTGTAGAAGTCATTGTGAAAAGACACCCTAATTTAAAATCGGCTGTCATCCACTGCTTTTCTGCCCTGTTTGGAGTTGTGTGGCTTCTATTTGAATTTGAACAGTAAAACTTCCTTTTAATCCTGTTATCTTCCTTTCCTGAGACAAAAAAATTTATTGTCTAGGGTACATTTTCTTCAAGTTATGTTAAAAAATAATGAATAAAATGTTGATGAAACAGTATCTTGAAATTCAGTTCTTTTCTACATGATATCTCTCAGCCATCCATTCTTAGAAATGCAGTTAAAAAAAAACGCACAAGAAAGACGGGCGTGTTTTGTACATTATATATTTGTTCTTTCATAGTAAGTTGTCCATTATTTGACATGCTTTAAGTCACTTTAGTTAAATTGGTTGGGAATGAGGTTTCAAAAAACCTCTGAAAGGTCTGCTTAATAGTTTAGCGATTGAAAGTGTTTAAAAGGGAAAAAAAAAGAGAAAAAAAAAAGGAAGAAGAAATTATTTCCCTACTTTATACAAGTATGCTTTGGGAAAATGTAGAATGGACTGTGTACAACACTGATGGTACTCTTTTTTCCTTTCACTCTCTTCCATATTGTACTAATGTTATCCTCATAAACTTAAGTACTAATTTAAATGTGTGCCTACACGCCATGAAACAAGTATTATTTTGAGATGCACTGTTCAGTGATTTGGACATGTATTAGGGAGTTCCTGTATTCAGTTCCATTTACAGTGCTAAAGCAGTGGAAATATGTATGTAACATAAAGTCGTTAAGGTCCTTTCTCTGGGCTAGACTGACTTGGCAAAGTGTGGTGCCGTTGTTTTTCTTAGGCTACATTCTAATGCAGTGCCAGATACACAGGCAGCTTCAACTAAACTTGTGAAGAAATGAAAGTCCTTATTGTAAGAGGACTTCCTGATGATGATGATGATGATTTTTACTACCCAAATCTCTGTTGAAGTCATAAGGCTAAGATATCATAACTTTAATTTGTTTACAGTCCCCTGTTTTGCTTACATGTATGGTGTAGTTCCCTCCACTTTGTTTCATTACAAGCAATAATGCCACCAGTTTTATAAGAGATTTTGCAATTATGGTTGCTGTACAAAGACTTATCCAAATTGTCTCCGTATTTCTTTCATGTTGTTATTACTAGCAGTAATAGCAGTTGCAGTAGTATCTGGTTATTCAGATATAGTTGTGCCAAAATTCAGTTTAACAGAGAAAATTATTTGGGAGGATTTTCAGGGAAATGTCCTGAAGAAATATGGCATAAAGTGAAACTTTCACTGCTTAGCATGGAGGAAGGTGGAGTACATCTGCAAAACTAATGGGTTATGTAAAGGATCATATCTTCCTTTGTCTCTCTTCCTGGGACAGAGTTAAGCATTGAACCAGGAGTGGAAATTTGCCCCCTTTTTTTTTGGAAGGAATTTTGCTATTCCTTCTATTCTTTAATTGTCTTAGATTTGATCAATGTGTATTGGGTTTCATGTAAAATACTGATCTGTTTTATTTTAGAGAGGAAATAATGGTTGCGTATTTAAGAGAAACTTCTGTAATAACTCCTGGAAAAATGTTGTATCCATTCTAGATCTCCACTCACAGAAGAAATTGCTAGGTTTTGTCCCTGTGAAATCTGCATTTTCAGGGGTTTTATTTGTGGAATCCACCAGGTATTTTAATATTTGTTATATTATTGTAGAATATTTTCTCTTGGGAAACATGGAAAAGACATCACTTACTCAAACATTTTTTATCTCAACAAAGAGCTCAATCTTCTCTGTTTACTGGACTGCAGTCAAAACCTGCAGGACATTTGAAGAGTGTGCTTGTGATGTAGCATAATGTAGGTCACCTCAAATTCTCTCCCAGCCCAAACAGAATAAATTGATAGGCACACGTAGGTGTTTTTAATCTTCCCTGGTGAACTTATAAATACTAAATAAGTCATCCAGTGCAAAAGATGTGGTAGCACAGTCCAGTCCAAAAGGTTGGAGGGGTGTACCCCTTTGGAGCAAGGAGCTGTTCACTACCTAGCAAAATAGGTATGTCAGCCAGCACAGGAAAGATACAACTGCATATTTAAAGGAAGTGGAACAAAGATTATTTTAGTTATGAAGAGTGATCATTTCAAGAAAGCAATAGAAGGAAATATGGGAGGAAAAATTAAATATTTCTGAATCCTTAGGAGACTTGGAAAATGAGTTTGCCTGTAAGAGTTAGTGAAGCACTCAAAAGGGGGCACTGCAACTTGTTCATTAATGGAGGAGCTCTCCCCAGCTGGTGTTTTCTGTGACAAAGAGTCCCAAATAGGCACCTATGGTTTATAAGGACTGAACAGCAAAGTAATTGAGCAAAAAATGGAAAGACAAAGAGAAATTAAAAAAATATGGGTTGTTCTCTGATGGTAGGGGGTTTCACTTTTCATAAGAAGAAATTTTACAAATTCTTTCTTTATCTTCTTTCTTAATTGAAAGTGAATTTGATGAGATTGAAAGTACCTGGATAAGAGCTAGTAATTATCTGTCTATGCAGGTAGTTCAGAATGTTAGTTCTCAGAATGATTCTTCCAAAGCATGCAAAACGTAATAGTGGGTGACTTCTCTCTAGCTGAAGGGGCAAGTGAGAAAATGTCACCAAAAATGAAAGAGAAATATGTTCCAGAAAAGCATAATAATTGAGAATGCACTATAGCATGCAGTGACATGCAATGAGGTGTGCCAGTCTAAGCTTCAAGATTTGTGAGGCGTGTGTAACATTTCTACTGTAAGTATTTATACTTGTTTTTTACTATTTTTTTGATTGTACCCTTATACAGCATGGTAGATAAATATGAAAGTTATGTGGAGATATTACCTCTGCTTAAAATTTCCTTTTTGCAAAATGCTGCTCATTTTTATTAGGAAATCAGTACAGTAAGCTTGTACAGGTATTCCTGAGAAATCAAACACTGGGTATATTTCTAAATGTAATATGCTTTTCTCATTGATGTTCCTAATTTAATTTTTTTTTTTTTGGTTTACATTGCCTGTTTAATTATACTAGATTTAATCATTCATGCCAGTGAAGCTGACAGCCTATTACATTGTTTGTTATACATGATGATATCAGATCTCAGGAGATTCCAAATATTACAAAACCAGAAAGTGTTACTCCTTGTGGTCTGTGAGTGTCTATGCATTCTGTAAAGGTCTTAATACCAGTATTCCTTATTGGCATTTCCAAGTTATAAAGTGGTTAAAACACTTTTCAGTGAAAAGGAATTATATTTTGACTTTGATGAAGTTGTAATGAACATTTTTAGTGGCAGAAACTACCTTCATAAAAGTCTGGGTATGATGTAGAAGACAAACTGGTATAACATCATACGGGTTTGGTCTACTGCAGGACATCAGCTCAGGCTGTAGGATTCAGATCAATTCTCAAAAATTTAGTAATAATCAGAAGGAGTAAATGACATATTAATTAAAAACCAGTGATAGAAGAACTACTAATATTATATATTTGAATAACTCGGTCATGTGAGGTATTGCTGGGTAAAACTTTGATTAAAGAATTGCCTTCTGTGCTATTAATATATGAAATCTTAAATTCCATAAAAACTGACTCAATGTCAATCTCAAAGTATGTAGGTGTAGCTAAGGTGATATCGCTAGATTGAGCTTTGTTTAGAGGGATGCCTGAGAGGTACTAAATCTAGTCCTGTTTTGTCTACAGCATATACTGGAATAAAAAATGCAAGCTACTAATAATAAAATTACTTGGATGAAGAGATAGACTGCTTCCTCAGCAAGTTTCCTGATGATAAAAACGTGGGATGAGGACTTTGTACAGGCTGGGAGCCGACCTGCTGGAAAGCATCTTCTGTGGAGAAGGACCTGGGGGTCCTGTTGGACAACAAATTGTCCATGAACCAGAAGTGTGCCCTTTGAGGCCAGGAAAGCCAGTGGGATTCCTGGGGTGCATTAGGAACAGAATTACCAGCAGGTGATCAGCAAGTGATCTTGTTACTCAGCCCAGGTGAAGAACATCTGGAGTGTTGTGTCCAGTTCTGGGCTCCAAAGAACAAGAGAGACATGGAGCTCCTTGAACAAGTCCAGACTAGGGCTATTAAACTGATTGGGGAACTGAAACATCTCTATCATGAGGTGTGGTGCTTCTGGCCAGGACAGCATTAATTTTTGCCAGGAGGGGACATGGCCAGGACCCAGTGATTATTCCATACCACCTCACATCATCTTAGCCCAGCAGAGGGAGTTTCTGGCTGTTGTCAGTGGTTTCCACTGAGAGTGAGCAATTGCATGTGAATCCTTCCTCTCTTTTCTTGCACACTTTATCATTAGTATTAATACTGTTACTGTTCATTTTTATTTTTTTTCTGTTTCAGCAGCAGATTGGAAACAAATTTGATCTAATCATTTGTTGGTTTAGATCCAGAGACACTGGTCACAATGTTGCTTTTTCTCTTCATGTGATTGTGGTACCTAGTCCTGAATATATTCCTATATATGCACAATGTTCTTTTTCAGAGCAGGGAGAGGGATCACAATTGTTTTTTTGCTGTACTATGTGATACCAGCTTGTGACATGAAAACATCAAGGACAGTGAAGGTAATTTGGAATGCATATTCAGTGTTGCTCTGTTATCCTTACCTTGGTTGTTACCTTTGGGAATCCATTAGTAACTGTACCCGCTGGAAAGAACAGGGGAGGATGAATTTCTGCAGCCTTTCACCCTTTTCTTCCTTCAAGCTGTTACAACAGCTTTTGAGAATTTTGAATTTCCCTTTAACGTTAAGGAAAGCATGTTCTTGTTGCAAAGTCTGCAGGGTTCCTGAGTGTGGTTTTCACCCATGTTTGTGTCAACAGAAGAGTGACAAAAGACATCTTCAGGAGGGTCTTTCTGATACCTACCCTTGAAGGTGGGTAAGTGCCATGGAAGATGGAAAAAAATGAGCCAGCTTTTGAAGGACTATTCTGCTCCAATGGTTCAGAAGTTCACCCCTGAAAAACTACAGGATCCTCATTAAGTGGCAGAACATTCAGAAGATAAATTCTGTGACAGCTCCAGAGAGGTGCAGAGTTATGCAACATGCTCAGCCGTGGCTGCTACTTATCAGACACTGCTTGTTACTATACAGTGCTCTCAGGAGGAGGAGAGGAAAGCAGAGCAACAGGCAGCAAGGCCACTCAAACTGCAGCTGAACCAAAGGAACAACCCATGCCAGTAGCAGCTGCCCCTATATAAAAACAAAATTCAAGAACAAATCAGTTAGCTTAGTGAGTGATGAAGAGGAACTAGGGCCCTCAGAACAGGAGGAAGTGGCAGGGCAAGAAGTAATCACCCCATCTCTATCCTTGGGTGAGCTGAGAGATACATAAGTAAGTTTCAACTGCTGGTTGAATGAGCCCCGAGTGATCTGGCTGCTCTGATGCTGGGATATCATGGCCCACGATATGAAACTAGATGTTAGTGAAGCCAAGCAGCTGGGATTCATGTCCTGGCATCTACGCATTGATAAGGGGCTTGGGAAGAGGACAGAAACTCTCAGCCTTTGGAGGTGACTCCTGTGAGAGAAGGGTATTCTCTCAAGGGTGATCTAATAATGTACCCAAGCAATTGAAGCACAATGGAGAAAAGTACCCAGTACCTGAGAGAATTAGCTGAGCTGAAGGTAATCTGTAAGTATTCAAATAAGAAGCTGTAGATCTCTGTAGATCCAGGTGAGGACCAGTGTACACAATCCTTGTGCTAGAAGTTTGTACAGAGTGTGCCATTATTGTAGACCCATTAGCATTGATATCAGTGAAAAAAGAAAAAAAACAATGCTTCAGGTGACTCCCTGACTCTGGGAATGTGAAGACCATAGTTTCCCCTCCCTACCAAAATGTACCTTGTCTGTGGAAAGACTGTCTAAGACTGCAGACAGACTTAAAATATTCAAGCAAATTAGAGAGAAAATGTCCCGTGCTCTGCCACCATGGACCAGAGCCTCTGCTATTGGGAACAAGCACCCCATGCTTGTCAGAGAGAGGGTCCAATCCATGAGATAACCTGTGATTTTACCCATGTGGCCACAGAAAGGACATGAGGAAGTGGGATGTAAAACCCACCTCTGCACTAATAGCGTAGGTATGTGAGCTGAAAGGAAGAAGAGGTACCACAGGAAGTTCTTCAAGGATAAATGCCACTCCAGTTACCAATGGGCAAGTCTTCCCTCAGACAGAACAGAAGGGCTGATGTAACTTCTGGTCCTCTTGAAGGGACCTCACTTTGTATTTTCAAGAAGTGAGCAATGAGTGCCGTGACCAGAACTAGAGGGGCCCTGACTCCAGCGAGGCAGAGGAAAGGGGCAGTCAGATCTATTGGACTGTGTGGATCCCATGCCCTGGCACATCAGACATGCAAGGGTAAGGCAGCAGAGCACAGTGCGCCCTGATGCCATCAAGGTATGTAGGAGTAGAATCCATCTCTATTTCTAGGGGGATAAGGGAATCCCAACAGCTGACTGTACTGGAAGCTGGAGTGAGCCTGGCTGGGAATGAATGTCAAAAATACCCCACTGTGACTGGCCCAGAAGCTGCATGGATCTGGCATAGATTACCTCATGAGAGGGTATTTCAAGGACCTCAAAGGTCATAGTTAGGCTTTTTGGATAGCTGCTGTGGAGACAGAGGAACTTAGACAGCTGAATACCTTGTCTGGTCTCTCAGAGGACCCTTCTACTGTGGGGCTGCTGAGGGTCGAAGAGCAGCAGGTACTGATCTCTACCATATCACTGCACTGTCTGCAAAATCGCCCCAGCTGGGACTCTGTGGTCCCCACCCATGAGATGATTTGTGAGCTGGAAACCCAGGGAGTGGTCAGCAAGCCTCACTCACCCTTTAACAGCCCTGTATGGCTAGCGTGTAAGTCCAATGGAGAATGGAAACTGGCAGTGGACTGTCACGGCCTGAATGAAGTCTGCTTTCATGTGGAGGGGCATGGAGTACACCTGGAACTGGCTGCCCCAGGTCTGGAAACACAGCCCTGCTATTTGCCATGGACTGATCCAGACTGCACTGGAAAAGGGTGAGGCTCCAGAACATTTGCAGTACAGTGATGACATCGCAGTGTGGTAACACAGCAGAGGAAGGTTTTGAGAAAGGGCAGAAGACAGTTTAAGTCCTCCTGAAGGTGGGTTTTGCCATAAAAGAAAGTAAGATGAAGGGGCCTCCCCAGTAAATTCAGTTTTTAGGAATAAACTGCTGTCATGGTTTAGGAATAGTACTCCCCAGTTTGGGGTTGCTACTGAGACTCTCCAAACCACACTCCTGCTCGCTTGGTACTTTCTGCCTTCCCTCTCTCCCTTGCCAGCAGGCTGGAGAGGAGAATTGGAGAAACAAAAAGTAAAGATCACAGTTGAGATAAGAACAATTTATGAGAAACAGCAGTGAGATGAGGAAATAAAGAAGTACGGCAATGACACTAACAACAGAGTGTACAAAAAAAAAATGTTACTGCTCACCAAGGAAACCCCTGAAAATAGACAATACTCAACTGCCCCTTCTGCCATACTGACCCCGCCACTCCCTCTGGCACAGAACCAGTCTCACCCATGTCACTTCCTCTGGTGTGGAAGAGTTTTCCCTCCTCTTGGTCCACCACATTCACTCAGTGGGGAGGAAGCTCTTCTCCCAAGAAGAGATCCTCTTCCCCTAGACCCAGCAATGACATGATGTGGTACAGAATAATCTGAATGTCCTAACCTCCTTCTGGTTACTGTAAAAATTAACCCTGTACTGGAGGGAACCAGGACAAATGTCATGATGGACACCGTCAGTTGCCAATGGATGTGGTCAAAATAGCAGCTATGTCCCTCACAACGAGCAAAAATGAAATGAAGGCTTTCATAGGTGTTGTGGGGTTTTGGTGGGTGCATATTCCAGATTACAGTCAGATGGTAAATCCTCTCTCATGAGAGACCTGGAAGAAGAATGATTTTAAGTGAGGTCCTGAACAACATCAAGCTTTTGAACAAGTTAAACGGGATTGTTCTTGCAGTAGCCCTTGGGCCAGTCAGGACAGGACGAGATACAAAAGATGTGCTCTACACTGCAGCTGGAGAGAACTGACCTTTCTGGAGATTCTGGCAAAAAGTATGCAGGGAGACTCAAGGATGACTAATGGGGTTCTGGAGTTGTGGATACAAAAGATCTGAGGTGTGAAACACCCCAAATAAAAAAAATAATGAAGGGGTTATGAAGGTGTTTGAACTGCTTCAGAAGTGATTGGCACTCAAGCACAGCTCCTCCTGGTAGCCTGAGTGCCAGTGCTGGGCTGGATGCTCAAAGTACCTTCCACACATCATGACACTGATGTGACATGAAGTAAGTGGGTTGTGCTGTTCACACACGAGCGAGCTCAAATAGGAAACCCCAGTCTCCCAGGGTTCTTGGAAGTCATCACTAACTGGCCTGAAGGCAACAATTTGAGACCATCATTGTCACCCGAGGAGGGGAAGATGACGTGCTGAAGAGACCCCACAATGTAATCAGCTACCTGAAAATGAAAAGCAATACATGCTCTGAACTGATGGTTCTTTCCATACTGCAGGGATACATCAAAAATGGATGCCCTATGTGACTGGTCACAAAAGCTATTGAGAGACAAGGTGGATCAAATCAGAGCTGAAAGCCTGGCTTTAGGTATTGCTGAAAGAGAAATGGCTGACACTGTCTCTACACTGACTTGTGGATGGTGGCAAATGTTCTGTATAGTTGGCAGGAACAACAGAAAAAGACTGATTGGGAGTGCAGAGACAACCCCAACAGAGCTGCTGAACTGTGTAGCAAGATGTCACTGCCTGGATAGAGAAGTTATATGTTCTGTAGAAGTATATGATGAGATGCACATGCACCCAAGGGTTGGGCTGCTGAAGAGCATCACAACAACAGACAGGTGCGTTGAGCTGCCAAGGTTAAAATGTCTCAGAAAGATCTGGACTAGCAACATAAGGGTGAATTATTTCTGACTTGGTGGTCCATGATGCCTCAGGTCATCAGGAAAGAAATGCAATCACCAGATGGGCTTGTGGTCAAGGGGTGGACTTACCCATGGACACTGTCCCCCAGATTATCCATTACTGTGGGACGTGGCCTGTGATTCAAGGAGGCCAGGCAAAGCCTCTGTGGTATCGTGGACAATGGTCACAAAATCACTGAATATTCAGAGCTGGAAGGGACCTGTAAGGATCATTGAATCCAACTCTTAAATGAATGGTCCTTATAGGGATCGAATCCTAAAACAATCCTTGGCATTGTTAACACCATGCTCTGAACAACTGAGCTCAGCTCAGGCCAGAATACAAATGTGGGAAAGCGTGGTAGTTCAATTATGTCACACTCCTGCAGACATACCAAGGCAAGAACTATGTGCTCACAATGGTAGAAACCACAGGATGGCTGGAGGCATACCCTGTGTCTCATGGAACAGCCGTCTTGGGCCTTGAGAAGCAAGTTCGACAAACATGGTATATGAAAGTAATCAATGAAAACTTGCTTTCAGCCTAGAGCATCTCCCCCTGCTACCACTTTGTCTGTTTGTACCCTTCCTTCAAGAAAAAGCTGCAAATGCTGACTGTTCAAAGTATGCCTACAAAGTGAAATGGCGTGTGGAAAATAAGCCTTATGGGATAAGACTCAAAGAATTTGTTTTATTAAAGAATTCTTGAAGTAATTTTATCACCATTGGTATAAACTTTCACTTGAAATAATACATCTGATAGTGAAGAAAGGAGATCATTTCCTTTGTATGGAGACAAGACAGCAAGATCCAAAGGTTTACAGCTGAAGGTAAACTTTAAATCTTGTCTTGAAAATCTTAGATCTGGAAAAAAGATACTATTACCTAGCAATAAAGATATTTAAATTTATAAATGGAATTTACACCTGTAAAATACTGTTACACAGTGTGTGTATAGGTATGAATTACTGGGACAACTTTATAGTCTCTGAGTGGGATCAATTTAGTATTGACCCTTTTAATCCTGAAATGAATAAGTGCATACACTTTTTTCCTCTTCCTACAGTGCTATAAAAGAAATTTTATCTCTGCTGCCCTCAGCATTTGGGCCTCTTGAGTTTCATTGCTTGTCGGGTACTTTCAGGCAAAGTGGGGCTAGCCCATGGCTTTGGAAGTGATCATGAGGAGCCTGTTGCCAGAGTCATGGATTAAATGAGGGGGGCTTTTGGAATTTCTTTTTTTGGCACTGAGTTTCATCGATGTTTCCCTGTGAAGTCACATGTATGTATATATGTGTGTATATATATGTGTATATATACATATATAAGAGATACATAATTATATATAATTGTATCTATAAATAATTATATATATATCATATATATATATAATGTTTCTTTGATGTCAGTTAATAGTAGAGTTTCTGACTTGTGGCTGATTTCTGAGTACCAAGAAGAAGGAAGTCCTTTGTTTCACTTGCTTATGGATTTTCAGAATTCTGTTTGATTTTCATGCTCCCTTTCTCTGCTATATGGAATAAAAATATCATGCAATCAGATCAAAACAAAGAAGTAAAAATAAACAAATAAAAATCTAAGGAAAACATAATTTCCATCTATATAACAGCCATACCAACTGTTGAAGATACATTGCAAGATGCAAATCTTTGCAAATGTCAGTAGAGAAACATTTTTTTGTATCCCTTCCATTCCTGCATAATTAAATTCTGATCTATACAACTACAGTGTTTATCTTATTCCTTCTGGTTTGTCTTTTTAAGTTCACTGTGTACAGTCACAAAAATACTTTCATGTCCCTGGAGAACAAGGTTGTCTGTGAACACAGAGGAAATTTGGCTTTTTGTACTCACTAACTGTTCTTGATTTCTTGTTGGCATGAAATAGCTGCAATTGTGAAAAAGAGACGGCTCCTTGAAAGGAAGGAAGTACAGAATTTAATGTATTTTGTGAAGGTAAAAATCACATGCCTGATGTGAATATAAAAGGAACAATTGACTGCTAATTTTCAGAATTCTGTGCTGAATTTTTCTTAACTGCTATCTTGAAAAGATAAAAACTTTATAAGAAAACTGGAAGACTTTGTTTCAATTCAAGACAATCATCAGGCCTGCCATGCAGGTTGTCTCCTTGTTAAAGTCTTTACATTTGCAGAGAAATTATTTCAAGATCTTAAAACCTTCTTTTTTCATCTTGGACAATTAGCTCCTGCCTTCTCTCTCCACCGCCTCCAAGAAATAAGTGAAATCTATTAATGAAAACTTGTGTTCAAATGAAATATAAATTAAGCAAATCAGCCTGAGTTAGTCACTAGTAAAATTTCAGCTTGAAAGGTTAACATATTTCAAAGAAGTAAACAGCAGAAAGCCTTAGTGAAGTAAGGCATTATGAACTTATTTGGCTACTACATGCAGTTGAAATGTAATTATGTTGAAATCCCTAATATGTTCCATAAACTGAACTGAAGTATGGAAAACTCTGGTGGCTATCAAGAGGCATGAATGAAACAGTGCAACTTTCCTCGTGAGTTGTTTTTAAACTTCTGGTTGCAAATATCCAGTAGTAGACCTGACATGAGGAAGTTCTTCAGCTCTCTGCACAAGAATAATTTATCCCTGTCCAGGAAGCAAATGCAAGCATAAGCATATAGCAGCACCAGTAACGACAGGTCAGGTTCATCTTAAGTGACGTTGCATATTGTGTAGCTAGAAGGCCAGAAAGTGTTAAGGTCTAATGGTCTGTAAATCTGTCGACTTCTCCTCATTTCTCTTACTGATGAAGATCTCACTAAGACTGGGATTGGTGTAATGGTCAAAACCTCTCAGGAAAACAAGGAGAGGGGAAATCTCTTTTTATCTATGGCACAGGAATCTCATTAAATTCAATGAATCTTTTGAAACTAATTACAAGCCTCTACATTGACCAAAGACTAAATTACCACAATTAAGAGATTTAAAATTTCTGTTAGGTAAAATGACATAGGTGCACACTTCTGCAGAAAATAAAGTCTCTTTTGTTAGAAAGACTAGACTGGCTAGAGAATATTTGGTCTTCACAGTGTTGGGAGAAGAAACTTTTTAGGGCACATGACAGAACCAAAAATTTATTAAATACCTATTGGAGGGTAGGTTTTGTGGCACCTTTTTTTAGATTTTAGCAAGCACTACTCTTCTTGCTACAGTATGACGTCCTTTATTTTTATGAGCCTCATTCCTTTTCATCATTAGATAGAGGTTTTTCATGATAGATATTAATTTATTAAAATTTCATGGCAAAATTGATTCTTCTTAGGGCTTACCTGCATGGGAGAGATTAACATTATTATATTTCTGAGAGACTCCCAGACCTCCCTTTTCTATTCTGTGAGTGACTGCATTTCTAGTAGTTTTTAGCTATTCTACTTGTTCGATGATTAGGGATTTTGTTTTTCCTATTTGAGTAAAGACTGCAAAACTTTTTTTTTTTTTAACTTTTTTTTTCATGTGGTTTACTGGAAAATTTTGTTTGTTTGTTTGTTTTGTTTCATGTTAAAGTGTTGCTTTGCTCTTTAGGTGCTCACTATTTTCTTTGAGTCCTTCATAAAACCAAAGAACTTGATAGGTTTCTAGGGAAGTCGAACATCATAATCCTTTTTTTTCTTTCTATGCTACTTCTGTCCTGCCTTATGAGAAGTTAAGAGCTAATTAAGGAATTGGTAGTTCTTGTTGGTTGAGGGAGTTTGGAGTAAATTGAATTTTAAGGAAAAAAAAAGGTGTATGCAACAATGTAATAGCTGAAAATAATTTCATTAAAAATAAATAAGTGAAATTTTAATATGTTAATTTGTGTATGCTCTTGGGTTGGGATGTTTGAGTTAAGGTATGTCATGAGTAAAGTCAATGTGTCGATGTAATGCATGTGCTTTTTAGATAATTACGAACAGAATATCATTTTTCACATCAACTTGTACTAGCTAGGCAGTATATGTTGGTATTTGCTTATTTAGAGTAAGTTCACTAAAACTGAAAAGCATTAAGATCTGTTAGTCTTTATTGCTGACCAAGCTGATAATTCAGATAAGAAACTTCCGTTCAAAATAAAATCAGTGCCATATATTCTTGAAGTTTTCAGAGAAAAGAGGAGGTTTATGCCTGTAAATGAAATCACGTTTTTTCAGTACATGGAAATTAAAATATACATGTATGCATTCTGAATAAATAAATCTCAGATTGTCCCAGTATTCTGCTATTTTTATTACTATTTTAATTTCAGCAAGCAGCTGTTTGGTGGAAGGAACAAAATTTATTTGATCAACCATAATGTTATAAACAGAGTCATGGTAACTCTTACTGTTGTTATTATAACTGTTATTATTATCGGATGATATCCTGTTTGAACTCCTTTGTTCATATGGCATGATCTATGTAATTTATAGTACCTGTGTATTAAAAATTTCTTGCTTTACTCTGAGTATGCATAATGGAATATTTTTTGGAGCTGGGAGAGAAATTACAGACATACTTTATTCATGCATCACTTAAGAGTTTTATTCCTTTAAAATGCCTCAATTGCTTTATAAATTTTATTAAACTCACACTGGAATTACAGTATATGGAAAGGCATGCCTTATATAACTTGAATATCTTTTCTTGAATAACAGGTAGTATGTATTTTGTTTATATAATTTTTCTTTCACAAAATCTTACTTGTTACCAGATTTTTGTGCATATTACAGAAACCTAGGGTTTCTTTATGCTTTTGGTATCCTTACATAGTGTTTAAAAAATATATTTTATCACAAAAAAAGTAATAAATGCTATATGATAGGCAACTTTTAACTAAAACTCCTTGTTTTAAAAGTAGAATAGACTACTTAAGTATTCCTTTAGTCTAGAGAAGCTGTGTGAAAGAAATATCGCCTAGAAAGCCCTACATTGCCTTCAGCTGCAAGATGTGTTTTGCGGTATGGTGGAAGACTGTCCAAGAGAAATTAAGTCACTGGTAGCATGTGAGAAAGCACTGAATTCAAACAGTGCACATCATGTAGAATGTCTTCCAATGTAAGTGAAAGCATACAGAATTGTCACTCAGTAGAGACTATTCTTTAATTTGTTTTTATTTACATTGAGAAGCAAGTTGATACTGACCATCTGGTTCTTGACAATTTCTGCAAAGTGTTTTGATTTCACTCTGGAATTCATACTAAATTTTGAGTTAAATTGCACAATGGAAATTGCCACTTGAATATGTTTTAAGCTATATGTGCTAAGCAATAAAGCAAAAGTTCATATGAAGTCATTTTCTTGAAACAAAGCATAGTGGCTGTTGTAAAAGAAATGTATAATTTTTCAGAGTGTATCTATTTGTGACACTTGGTTCATTTCTCATATTGTGTGAAGGCAAAAAGCCATATCATGGACTGTTTGATTTTGGATAATACCTTTTATTAATATTCAAATTTTATGTTCCTTTCTATTATAAATCAAGTTTCAATAAACTGTTATATGATAAATGGTAAGTGTTTATAGAATTCTTCTGGGAATATCTCAAAGCAATATGTGTGTTTCACAAATACACATGTATTAGACCATCTGGGTAGAATAATTCAGTACCATTGATTCCTTTCCAACATGTACATTAAAAAGAAAAAAGGTGAAAAATGGCAGGAGCTAACATTGCAAAGGCAGATGTATCATCCATCCAGTGGAAAGGTACCCTTTTTTTAATTTTGAATTGAAATTTGTGAAGACTTATACCCTGGGGTGATTTAAAAGTAGTGTGCCTGCTGTTGTTTATCTACTAGTGCTTCTATGTATTAATGGCATGCTCTCATTCCTGATGATTCATTTCATAACACATGCCACCTCTCACCAGAAGATCAACATGTAAAATATGAGGCATTTGAGAGGGATGAGACATTCTGCTGCAAATAGCTCTGCAATTTTCAGCACAGGGGAGACATGGACCTGTGGAGGAGGTCCAGATGAGGGCTGAAAAATTTTTTGAAGGGATGGAGCAGAACCTCTCCTATTAGGAAAGGCTGAGAGAGTTGGGATTGTTCAGCCTGGTGAAGAGAAGCCTCCACAGAGACCTTATCAATACTTAATCGTGGCCTTTTTGGTACTTAATAAGAAGGCAGCAATAGAACAAGGGGTAATGGTTTTGAACCAAAAAAGGGTAGATTTAGATGAGTTACAAGGAAGAATTTTTTTATCATGGGGGTGGTAAAACACTAGAGCTCTTTTTGCCCAGAGAGGCTATAGATGCTGTACATCCAGAAACATTGAAGATCAGGTTGGATGGGGCTCTGGGAAATCTGATCTAGTGCAGGTGCCCCAGCTTATGGCAGGGGGTTGGACAAGATGACCTTTAAAAGTCCTTTCCAACTCAAACTGTTCCATGATTCTGTGGGTCTGTGATTGTATATCATGCAAATAGATTTGAATAAAAATGCCCCTTTTTTTCTCCTCTTAATACTCATCTTGGTAACTAGACTTTCAGTGTAGACTTTGGCAGTAGAGAAAGGATCGGTGACACTTGAAGTGTCACCCTTGCATCAGCAGTGTAAGTAGCTCTCTGTGGGAAACACAGCATCATCACACTCTTCTCTTTCCAATGCAATTTATGACTAATAGGTTCTTTATATTTTCTGTGCTGTAAAGAAACCTTTCACTAATGAGATCCATTTCTATGTCTTACCAGTGCAATGCATTTACTCATAAGACCTTCATTTTCTTTCTTTTTTGTGCTTGCCAGTTGGACAGTTTGTCCCAAGTAGACAACTTCTTTCACCATTGTAAATCTAATATGTGGATAATGAGGTGATAAAATGAGTTTGCAGTTGTATACTAAAGAGTTGTTATAAAATGTTGCCCTTTTTATTGTGTAAACCCAGAACAGGAAAAAATTATGAAAGTAATAATATTTTTTTTTTCATGAGTGAAGTACTCTGAATTTGGTAGAGTATGGCATATTATCAAGAGCAATTAATATGTTGTTGTGAAGGGGTATTATTTATGGGATTTAGGAGAAAACTTCTTACTCTTAACAGTCAAGGCCAATACTAGGCCTTTCCTTTAGAAAAAGAGCTTTCCTCAAAGAACGAAATAAAACAACATTAAAAAAAATATTGAATGTGATCAAAAAATCCCCTTGGGACATTAATATGAAAGTCCTGCTGCTAATTAGAAATCTCTGTAATTACTTGGCAGAAACAATTATTAATTAAGGTAAGGAAAAGATTTTGCATTCATTAATATTTATGGGTTTTGACAGTGAAACCTGGTAGACAGATAGAAGGGTTGGAAGAAGAAGAATTCACCTATAATTTTTCAGTTACTAGTTGCATCCAAAGAATGTGATTATCCTGAAAAGAAACACTTCATGAAGGCTAAAAGTTGACGTAATTTCCTCTTTTCTCTAAAGAACAGATGCTGGCCACAGTATAGTTAGGGAAAGACTTGCTGCACTCTGAGTTTTTTAAAGTTAATTTTCTTTCAGTTAACTAGATCAGGTATCAATTCTCAATTGACACATTTCAAATTTAAATGGAGAATGAACACATATCATGTATAGTAATTCAGCTGGAGAGGTATTTAAAGCTACAGCATTGATTAGCCTTTGCTTGTTTCTGCATAATTGATTGTGGACTGCAGTTAAGTCTTCTTTTTCTGAAATGCTCAGGTTTTATTCTGTATGATGTTAGGACTTGCATACTAATAATTGTGAGCTAATGATTACTTTGCTGTGTCTGTATCAAACACATATACCATCTGCAAATCAAAAAAAATTCCATTTTGTCATGTTTACTATGCTTAAAAGGGATGAGAATACTTTTTTATTTAATTTTGTTCAGTTTGCTTTGCTTTATAATTTTTTTCTTTTTTAAGAAACAGCTGTATTAAATGTGACTGCATATTAAAAGTGATTGCAAAGACCTGTGCTGGCATCAGGTCAAAAGTAAATAAAAAGCACGTGGTAAAGTTGTAGTTTGGTGCTGCAACAGAGAATTGAATGTGTCGCTTGCTATTCATGTAAATCATAGTGAGTGAACAGTGAGGGAACCATTTCTTGGTATGATCTCAGAAGTTACGTTAGAAGTGGGTAGAAATAGCTGGTTAAAGAACATGATAAATTATCATCTGGTAGTCCCATGAAATATTGGGTAAAAACCCCAAAACCTGTGCTTCAGTACTGATGGTTTTACACATAATACAGCAAGAGGAAATATTTGGAGATATGCTGCTCTCAGATGCAGAATTGATTCTGTTACAGTTCCACGGTTCTATTAACAGTTCTGTTAAGTGGTGTCTGACTGATTAAACTGTATGTGATTTCTTTCATTGGCAGATAATTGTGATGATCAGCTGGTGTCTTCTTTGCCTCAGTCATCATTCAGTAGTTCATCAGAGCTATCTAGCAGTCACAGCCCTGGATTTGCAAGGCTTAATCGAAGAGAGGGTGAGTGGATTTTATTGGTTGCTAATTCTGGGTTGAAATGAAAACAGTTTAGATATTCAAGAGCATATGTTACTGTTTCAAATAATTTTTGTCCAGTGTTTGTATACCAGGCATGTACAACATTGTAGTCTCAGCTCAAGGAAGTTACGAATCTCAACTTCCCACCGTATGGTAACTGTCTGGCCAGCATGAGCACTCAGTGGCTGGAGCTGCTCTGTGGGCTTATTGAAGAGGCAGCATCTATGGATACTGACTTCTGTTTAATTATTACCAGTTAGGAATCAGATGAGTAAACTGTTTCAAAGGTGATGTCCTAGGAAACTTCACTGAAATACTGTGTCTTAGGTCAAAAAAATCTAGTCTTAATAATTCAGCCACAATATTAGCGGTAGTTATTTAGAGACATTCAAATACATCCAATTTCTCTCATGTAGTCCATTGTTATCTCTTACATTAATTTATTTAGTGGAGAAGTATATAAAATAAGTCCTAAGAATATTTTGTCCTACCAAAATCATTTCTGTCATTGAACGTCCATGACTTACTGGAATATTTGCTATGTCAGGGGGATAGAAACACTATAGTGAAGAAGGAATATCGCAATCTGTTTTATTAACCTAGTGTGCAGGTTTGATAAGCATGAGCTTCTGTTTTGAATGAAGTTGTGATAACAATGGACATTATATGTCCTGAAAAGACCTCCCTTAGTTTGAAGTAATATGTGCTCTTAGAATTTTAAATAACACATGGATTATCATCAAAGTTAGCATCTTCATATTGGTCTTCCTTAAAAATGTGTGTCATGTACTATGAAGTTGTTTGTGCCATTTTAAAATGCATTTTTTAGATGTATAATTTCCTTCTCTTTGCCCTGTACTGTATGCACACATTAGAAATGCTTATAACCTTACAGCTGGTATCATTTGAACTCATGTAGATACAGAACAGCAGGTAGCCTAATTAGAAGATCGTGGCTGTATACCTTTTCATTCTGTGTGCCTCAGGTTCATGGTATTCAACATAGCACAGGTTTCAATGTTGTATTCATTTGTCATTGTTTAATAGTATGGCCAGATTGTTTGGCTAGATACCTTTCGGTTCATTCAGATGTAATTTTATGGAACGGTGCAGATGAGGTGAGATGAAAATTCCTTCAGTCTTCAGTAAATTAATCTTAATTAAATTAGTTTTAATTTATATTTTATTATTTATATTTCAATGAGAGTAGAGACTCAGTACTTGCTATGGAACCAGGAATATATTTTCTGCATTGAATTTGCGTTTAACTCTTTCCTGTGAATTTCCCACGCAAAACCTGGTTATATCTGTAGGTGTGTATACGTGAAAGTTTTATTTGGATGGAACAAGGCCAGTCATTATACATACATGATTATAAACAAAAACATTCAGCCACACAAGAAATGACTGCTAAACCATATAGGCTGGAAAAACAATCTGTTATTAGGAAAATATTATGTATGCTGTCAGTGATTTTATGAACACAATGAACACATCATTAGAGTTTTAAAAGAAATTGTGTGATAACTTTAGGCGGGTTTGCCTTTAATACAGATTATTCTCTACTTTGAATAAAAACAACTCTCTTTTTCATCCAAAATTAATGGTTAGGAATGATTGTGACCTCCTAACATTAATTCAGAACAACCAGATTGTGGTTCCAATACTATAATATGCTTGGTTCTTAAAATGCCAAAGTAAGGCAAAATTGAATGCATTTTAGACAGAAAAAAGTTGAGTATTTTTACACAGATTACGCAGGAGTCAGAATGTTGTGCTTCATCAATGAAGAAATAAACTAAATATGCAGGTACATCTACACTGTTTCAGTTGGCAATGGAAAGTTAAAAAGTAGCAGGAAATTTATCAGAAATGTGGGAAGTTGCACTGAAATAGTTCTTTAACCTCATAGATTTGTGTTTAGTAAATGTAGAAAATCAATAGAAAAAGTTAAAGGGATTGAGGAGAGAAAACTGTGGCCTAAAAAATAAAAGTACAATATATAGTTCATGTGAAGACATAGTAAAAACGATAACAGCAGAGAATGATTAGTGAAACAGCTAACTGAGAATATGTTTCAGCTTTCTCTCTGTAAAGCAAAAAGATAATGTGGTTGAACTCCTTGACAATAACAAAAATTTCCAGTCCATTAGCATTAGGGAAAGTGGTAGCATCAGGAATAACTCATTAAATGTTCTTCAGAGTTTTAATTATTACTAGTGCAATGATTCCCTGAAGTTTTCAGATACTCAATACTCAAGCACAGCTAATGAATACTACTGCTAACTGCTAAGGTAGTTACTCTGACATCAGCTTTGCTTGCAATAATGGAAAATTAGATAGAAAATTTAAGTAACAAGAGCTAAGTGAAAAAAACCCAAACACTAATAGCAGTTGAATAATTTTAATGGAAAAATAAATTTTTTAAATCCTTGATTTAATTATTTGAGGTTAGCAGACATAAAATGAAGGGATTTAATATAAGTAGAGTTTGACTTTTGGCCTAATATATGAATTTTTAATTTTAAATAATAGTACCATATAAATGTGGTCCAAATTAAATGTATGAAGATCTAGCTGGTGGACCTCATAATGCATTTGTCATTACTTTATAAACGTGTTTTCACAGAAGTTCAAAGGATACTCTAGGGCCAACTTTGTTCAATACTTTTGTTGATTATATGGAAGTCAGCACATTTCATTTATGATGAAATAATTACATGAAGACTGGTGGATCAGTGAATAATCATGATGAAGCAATTATGAAGAGGTGTGGTAATCAATATATCTAGTGAAATAAGCACTTTAACAAGGTGACTTATAAAGTATTTAGAGGAAAGAGCAGAAGTTATACTTATCTAATAGAAACTGTATTCTACAAAGCTGTGACTGAGATTAATTTGGGAATTGAACTAAATTAACAATTCTCCTTTGCTTCTTCTCTACCAAAGAAAACCCAACCCCTCCAAAAAAACAATAACAAAAAAAACCCCAAACCAAACAAAAAAAACCCAACAACAAAAAAACCCAAACAAAAAAATTGTGCATAAGCAAACAGAAAAAAAGAAGTTCTTATTTTCTATATAGCTTTATACTTTGCCACTAAGCTGTGTTGTAAAATGCTGGATCCTGAAAGTCTGGTTTGAAATTCTAGGCTGTTTTGCCAGTGGGAATAGGTGACACAAAAAATGTTCAGGGGAGGTCCTCTCTTTTTACATATCTATCCACAAGAGAGAAAAGGAAATAAAAAGGAAAAAAGAACAAAGGTAAAGTGCATTTCTTTATAGGGTGAAATGAGGCATCCCAAAAGAAGGGAAAAAGCAGCCAGCATTCAGAGCATGCCTGCCTGGGATAGTGATAGGAATTTAAATACCAGTGTCTAACCAGGACCATCAAGGATGTGTCCACTCATTGCCAATAATTTACATGAGGAGTGGTCAGTTGAAGTCTGGCACTACAGAGGGTTTGCTCTATTTACATCTGTGAAAGGGCCCTTTACCACATGGTGAGAAGGTTGTGTCGTAGTTGAGCTCATCATTTTCTGGTTTTGTCTGCAGTGGGCTGACGAGCTGGTTATACACACTCTTTAATTCACCATTCCAATACTCTTGGAAAAGATACATTAATTGCACTATGAATCATCATACCATGAGCCTTTATACCCAAGAGCACAGGCCTTCTTTTGAATTAATGAACTTCTGAAACCTTGCAAGAAAAAAATTCAGAAGACAGTTTTCTACAAGAATGAACATACCATTGGCATAGCCTTAATATTTGGACAGCTAAATAAGCTGGATAAGGATTTGGCTGTGATTATCTTGCCCCATATTCACACACAATTAATTGATCAAAATATGACAGAAGAAAATTGAATATAGAAGTTGTTAAGTAGCCAGAAAAACTGGCGTGCAGATTTCTCTTTCCCTGAAGTAGGAAGAAATCCACATATTTTAATTATGCTGTCAGCTTACCCTGCCAGTTTTTCAAAAGCAGCCTGAAATTTTGAATGCCTTAACAGCTACCAAGTTTTGTTGTTTTTTTTTTCCTCTGGTGTATATATGGAACTTCTTTGTCTTTTTCATTACCTTTACCTTACCATTACACTCACTGCTCTACACTTTATCACATTCCTTTTGTTAGAGAGAGTATTTAAAGAACAGTTTATTCAGTATGGTACTGTAAACTCTGTATTTATTTTTCTTTTTATAAAACAGTATACTTTAATCACTTTTTGAGAACTCACACTAAGTAGGTCAAAATGGATGAATGAATTCTAGCAATCAGCAGTTAAAGAAAACATCAAGTCAACAGTTTAAGAAAAAACCCCTTTCTTACGCAATAAGAAAGTCTATTTTCAACAATTTTTATAAGAAGCAGTTTAACCTTCATAATGTAATGCTAACAATTCAAATAAAATGGCAGACAAACTAAAAAGCTTAATTGCAGATAAGATTTTATGTCACTAAAGCATACTTAGGAAAAAGCTTACCTCCACCATTTTAGTAGTATGCAAATACAATACATTAAACTGATACTTTGCTTTAATACAAGGAATAAGAAAAGGAAACTAGAACAAAAAAGATCGAGTATGATGGTAATCATTAGGTTTTAATAAACTAAGAGCAAATCTAGGTTGGACCATCTAACATCATATGACATGATTTTATGACTTACCTGCATTTAATGTATATATGTATGTTAGGAAAAAGGCTGAAGTAACAATCTCAATCTTTTGATTTAAAATGGAGAACGCTAAGCACTTCTACACTGATTTCTGCATAAAGGACAAAATGATGTACTGCTGTCCAGTGAAAGTCCAGGACCATGCAGTTTCTGAGGAAAAAATGATTTTTGTTTTGTTTGGTTGGTTTCTTTCCTGTAGTTTTTACAATAATTATATCTTTCAGTGAGAACAATACCATGTATCTCTCAGCATATTAGTTACTGAATTGTTCTTAATACCATTTTTCAGCTTCACTTTTTCTGCAGAAAATGTTTATAATAAGTGTATTAGACAACTTTAAAAAATTGTATGGGCACACAGGAAAGTTGCATATGGTGTTGTACATGCACATGTTGCATGTACACAATTTTAAGAAATTCTCAGGAGTACATCAGCCTCACTAAAGGTAGAATTTAAAGAACTATTATTGCATTAATGTCAAAATTTGAATTTATGCTGCTTCTTTTTGTTTGTTTGTTTTGCTGTATCTTCTGTTCATATGTGCATATGGTGTGATTCTGATATTGCAAAAGGATGTGGGGCTGAGAAACAAAGTGAGAAAAAAAGGAAGAGAAAGAAAGAAGGAACTAAGTTACTCTTAAGCAGAGGGAGTAAATAGGATCAAAGATTCACTAATATTTTAAGTATTTACAGCCCATTGTGCCTTCATGAACATTTATGAGGAGTTAGGAATATTTGTACAGTTATTTCAAGAAACCTAATTCCAGCCTTGTCATCAAAATTAATTCAAACATAACAAAGCATAACAAAAGGTTTCAATCAGCTATTTCCTGCATTTCATCACTAGAATAGCAAAATCCATAGTGAGATGCATAGAAGAAGTAAAAAAAACCCCCAGTAATAAGGGTACTTCATTGTTGAAATTGTTTGGGACTCCTTTTCTACCTGAAATATAGCTATGGGGATAGAAAAAATATGAACAATAGTTTCAAAAAAAAATTGTGTTGATCTACAGTATTCAAATACTCTTACAAGCAACCTTGAACTGGCTTGAGAACAAGATCAAATAAAAATTTACTTCAAAAATAAAGTTTGCTGCAACCCATGTCTACTATCCCTTTTGTTAAAGTTAATAGAATAAAAAATAGAAATCTGGATGTAACCATTTTGTTTTTCTAGGTTTAGATAGTTCTAAATAATATACTTTTGAAATCTTAGATAAAGGCTGAATTTTATTCAAAACTTGAATCATTATGATAGCTTTTAGAGGGTCAAAATAGAATTTGAGTCCCAGGATTGTTATGCACTAGCAAAGAATTTAAGATCATTCCTCCTTTATTATTTCGAGGGATGGTAAAATAGATCGTAAGTAATAATCTGATTTTCTTCCTTTTTTTCTTGCACGTTTGGGCCAAGGGTAAAGGAGCTTAAAATATTTTTTACTAAAAAAACCTAAAAAGCACCAGTTGCTAGATGGGATAAAACCAGACTCTGGGAAATTTCCTAAATTAAAAAAAGTACAAAATCTTCTATGTCATGTAATAATGACTAATTTCAGCTGTAGTGCAAAATAAGACTGAGTGTTATAAATGCCAATTTTTAGAAGATTATGGAATTTTCAGTTTTAAAGGGGAATGCTATAAACATATAAAACATTCCTCCTCCTGCCACACACCTACAAAAAGTTCTGAGACTTTTCTTGTACAAGGGATCTCTCTGACATCTCATTTATAATAGTTTTCCTTAGCTTCTTAAGGACCAGTTTTCTGGCATAGAAGACTTTTTTTTTTCCCTTTCATCATCCTGCTCATACTGTAATATTAGTGCCATACTAGATTGGCTGAATGGAGAACTCAGGATTCCTAGACTAATCTCAAAGCTTTACAAAATGGTGTTATTCTAATGAATATCCTAGTCAGTATTTCCCTCAGAGTCATATAGGCAGATAATTCTTATAAATATTGTTGTAATCTTTATGAAAATTGTTAAATTTATATATTACATTATAACTGACATCTTTAGGTATCTCAAAGATGCAGAAAATCATGAACTAAGCCACTTCAGATAAGAGATAAGAGCTGAAAGTTAATCAAGCATTCTTGAAACATGTCTTTAGAAAGTATCAGACTCATCATATGTAGCTGACTAATACATAAAGTAGAACTTTCTGGTAAAAAGTGACTTTGACTTGTCTCAGCTTTTTGATTTCTATCTATCAATAAGATTTTATTTTTAAAGATAGATGTAATAATGAAGAATAAGTGAAGTACACAGATCTATTAGAAAATGGGACTCTGTATGCCAAAATGCATTTTTGCGTATGTAATACCATTTTTATTCACATTTTTAAACTTTCTGTCACAAACTGCTTCTGCTCTGGACTTTTGAAGTGAAATTAGCAAGGAATTTCTGTTACTTAGCTGTTTGGAATAAATTTCACTGCTCCTGGGTCCAGATGAAAAACTGCAGTCTCTGTCTAGCAGTGTTATATCTCTTTTTTTTTTTTCTACCAAAACAGGAATAATTTATGTTCCAGAAGAATAATTTCCAATTACCACCTGTGGCATGTAAAGAGTTAAACAGAGAAATTAGTGCTAGGTCATGAAAATTAGTGTAAAATAAACCAAATATGTACTTGTTGCTCTATTTTCTTCAGATTTTCAGTGAACAGTGAAGTGTCTATCCATCGTTCTTCAATAAATTTCCCTGTTGTAGTACCTTGACTGATAACCAGAGAGGTTGTAACAAATTATTTTGATGTATATAATTGAACAGGGGCATAAGAAAGTTTTGAGCTCTACAGAGAAGAATGTAACAGCACACTAACATCCTTGTCCATGTTGGAGTTAATTCCCATCGTGGCTTCTGGTATAAATACCACACAAAACTACGATGGTGCAGCTTTGTCTGTATGAACTTGCAAGACAACTTTGTGTACTTGACTTTGATTCCCCTCACTCTCAAGGGAAGTGTTTCCATAACTCCTCCCAATCGCTTAAAGCAGTAGAAACAGGTCGAATAACTACATCAGCTGGATTTTTATGTACAAAGAGAAGTGATGATATACTTTCAGTGTTGTTTGGTTGGTTGTTTGTTTTAAATTTTGTGTGTGTGCTGGTCTGCTCTAGTGAGGTAGAGTGGGCAGAACTGATTTGGATGAAGTCAGTAGACATTTTTATAAATATTTTTAAGTCCCTTATGTAAGTACCCTTTTTTGGAGACCTTTTTTGCCTGCCTCTTAATTTCCTTTGTTATTATTTATCAAAAATAAGGATTCTGTTTTAAGTGTATTAACACAAATTTTAGTTTATATAATAACACCATTTTAGAAACAGTAGATTATAATATATCATAAAAGTAATATTTTTATAATTTGCAGGATTTAAGATATTTCTATTAGTTATTTTATACAGTTAAATATTTTATGAACCTGTGAATCCTCAAAAAAACCTGTGGATTTTAAAATTTCCATGAATATGGCATACCAGCTCCTTTGTATGATTTTGTAGCTTTCTTCAGTTTTAAATATTAGGGACCTAAATTACAGTGTCATGAAGATTTTAGAATTTAAATAATTTCTTTAATGTTCTTTCTGTTGTTGTGGTCTCTTCCTAGTGTCACATTGGTAATTGTAGAATATATCTTACGAACCATGTTAAATGAAACTAAAAGGTCATCAGTAAATTAAGCTGCTCAGTCTTCAGTATATTGGGGTGTAAAAAAAATGATCGTCCTTTATATAGTATGTGAACTTATTTAGACTACCAGGACTAGTGCTGTTTTGTTTGTCTTAAGAATAAGAACATTACATTTTTTGTTGTTCTCTAGTGAGTTGCTTATGGGGTTGTTTGTTTTTTGGGGTAGAAGCTTCTCCATTTTATACAGTCATTTATTCTACATATTAATATGACTTTCATTCTCTGTTTGAGAGCTGAAGTACAGTTGTGCATTAGTCTCATCATGACTGTGTCTGGAAGGAAAATTAAGTGTACCCTATTTATTTATGCATATGTCTCAGTTCAGACTTTTTCTAGAAGGCGATTTGGCTATTTTATTTTCCAGTGCCTTTACATGCCAGAATTGCAGGTGTGTGGTGACAGTCATTGAAAAGTCAGATCTGCAAACACTCTGAGGTCAGAAAATGAGTGTTTGTAATGAACTTATACTTTCTGGCTGAGGTATTCTCTAATCCTTCAGTAGAGAATTGAATAGAAATGGTGCTGCTATCAGATACCTGTGCATCAGTTCACGCTAAGGTTGCTGTCTGCCTGGAGCATGCGTGGACTGCAGGATGTCTCACTCATAGATCATTCCTGCACCATTTGCATGGCAACATGAAGAAGTCATTGATAAATAGTATGACCTGCATAGGAACAGTTCGTGGTAATTCAACATTGTTGTGAGTATATTTCACAAAATCATCTCCACAAGTCTAATTTCCGCTGTTTTGGGACAGAAAGATAAGCAAATAAAAATGTAACCTTAAGTAATCCTGTTTGTGGAAGTAGGTTTAAAGGAAAAACCAAATTAAAAACCTGAAGTAAAATCCCAATTATTAAATTGTTGCCTACATGAAAAAATGTGTCTCATGACAGGTAATTTTTCTTTTCGAAGCTAATTATTACTTCTCAAAATATTTTAATGAACCTGAAAATTCAGTAGGGATCTTCAAGACTTTATGATTTGAATTCCAAAACAGATTTTTGAGTTTGTTACCTGAGAATTTGTGAAAAATAATTATTAAAAAGCAGCCATGAGAAACTAAATGTCCAGGAAAATGTTAAGATCATTTGCATCTTTGCTAGGCTAGTATTTTACTGCAACATTCAATTAAAAAAAGAAAAAAAAGTACTGTGAAGACTGAAAGAGCATGTTTTGCTTAATAGGGGCCAAGAATGCTGGGTAATAAAATAAGAGAAATAGAATTCCCATTTAATCATAATTTGGTTTTTGTTGATAAGTTGAAATGATCTCTTTTAAAATTTCTCAAATGTAAAAAGTAGATATATTGTTGAATATCTTGTGTGAGCAGGATACTACATGCGTAGCTAATACAATTTTGAAATGCAGATGGGATTTTAAGTACAGAATTAGTGTCATTGATCAGGCATTGATTCAAAAATATGCCCAACTGAGATCTCCAGTGTTGTGAAGTGCGAGAAACAAAAAGGTGTGAATCTTAACACAGATACAATACAGAACACTTTATGCTTTTAGCATCTTTTCAGATGATAGCTGTTTATTTCAGTGAATATTCAATTGAAAATTCTGATTTTTTAAGAGGGAGTGTTAGCATAATTTTAATAATTGAATAAAAATATTAAGAAAATGTATAGATTCCATCAAAACTTTTTCAGTATTATAGTTTACTTGTTTGTTGAGTGATGAGTAAAAGTCGTGCTCATTATTTTTAGATATAAAGCAAGTGAAGTCTTCCTTTAATATTAGATCTTTAAGCTATAAAAAGATGAATGTCTTTCTGATGGGAAATCAGAAGTGTCTATTGATGCTAAAGCGTGAATTGTCAAAAACATACTGGCAGGAGCTCACTCATAAATCAGTCTTTAGACAGCCTTGATATTTTGGCTTCTAACATTTTAAAAGGGATTAAGCTGCCTCATTTTGAAGTACACCTGGTTTCTAAATATAGAATGAAGGGATGAAGTGGGATCTTCACTTTCGCTGTTGTTGAGAGGAATAGTAGATTTACATCTGGAAAGTAGAACCCTTTGTTGGTGGTTATTGTATGTCTTTAATTCAGAAACAGGATGTCTATAATTTGAGCACATTTATAAAACCACTGATGTTTTTAATTAAGCTCAAAAATAAACAAAAAAGAACAGACCATAAAATGTGAACTGAAGCCAAGCATGTATTAATCCTTAATTCAGGAGCCTAAATACTGTATGTATAATAATATGTAAAGTACCTCAAATCAAACAAGATCAGGGCTGATTTTGAATGAGAAAGAACTGGAAAAATACTTTTTTTTTTTTAATAATTTTGATTTTTCTCCTTTTATGCCAGCCTGTTTTACACAAAAGGTTTTTAATAAGATATTCAGTGGACCATTCTCACATCTTTCAATTTATTTTAACAATATTTATATGCAAAGGTTTCAAGACATCTTACAAAAATGTTTGATCAATAAACTAAGAGAGTTTAAATAGACATTTTAGCTTTATTCATTGTAAGAATTCTGGAAAACGCATGTCATTTTTTTTCGTTTATTCCTTTTTTACAATACTGCTTTATCTCTTTAGATCTTCAGTATGTTCTCACAAATAACCACCTTGTTAACTGAATATCCTTTTGATTTTTTTAATATCAAATGTGTGACTCACTACATTGCTAAAAAATGTGTGACTCATTACATTGCTAAAAAGAGTACCGCATCCTGAAGTGAACACTAGTTCACTAGTTGGCAAAAGAGAACTAGTGTTTTCCTTTTTAAAAAATAATTGCACCTGAATATATCTGGTACAATTTCCTTAAAACGTGAATGCTTTATAATTTTCCAAGGTGCAGCCATTAGAGGTAAACTATTCTGAATTACTAAAATGTAAGTATTCTGATAGTGTTGCAACACATCCATACATTTGCATTTTGCTAAGAAGCAAATATTCAGTGGAAATAGGAGCAAAAGCTCTTTGATCATTATCTATATGTGCCTCCTACACAATCTAAAATACAATAAACTAGAACAGAGTTTGGTTTTGCTATTGGTTTTTAATGATGAATCAGAATTCTTTTATTTTAAAGTAATCATTCAATAGTTTTTTGGTTTTTTTCCCTGTATGACTCCGCTTTTTGCACCTACCCTCTATCACTGTGGCCACATTTAGGTGTAAGGTTTTTTCCATATATTGAAAAACATTTTTTCTACTTACCCAGACTTCATTCTATATTACCTTTTTCACATCCTCTAATAGCAGCAATAACTTTAAAATACATTTTTTAGGGAAATCACTGTATGATATGTAATATCTGTATATACTCACAGGACTAGACTCTAATATGATGCAGAAAGCCACCTGTCTACATTTAGTAAAAAGTCGACCTTGAAATTGGTAAGCTTAGAAGGGTAGTCATGAAAGAGCAGTTCAGGCAAAAATGAAATGATCCATTGAAATCACAGCTTTCACAACTCATTACATTGTTTACTGTGTTTCCTCAAGGGATTGTTTTGCCTTTTGGATAACTAAGAAGCCTTGATTATTTTTCTAGCCTGCAGAAATATGGAAAAGATTTATCATTTAATCTTTTGCAAAATGCAAGTGCTAGAGACATAAGTATATATATACATACAAAAAAACTCCCAACAAAAAAAGTAATTTCAGCTTATTTCCTGATAAAGCAAAAGAAAACAAAAAGCCCACCTCACCTTCTATTTATAACTCCAACAAAGTATCTCTTATTTTTGCTGTTACCTGAGTATTTGTCACTGAGTATTTACAATTAATTTGTAAAATTAATTACATGATCATAGTTGGGTCCTTAAAGTTTTCTGATATGTTTACATGGAAACAAAGATTAACATATTCAGACTGTTAGGGGTAGAGATGCTAAAGGGGCCATATGCCTGCATAGGATTCTTCACACTCAAATGAGAAAAGAAAACACAAAACACACCATGGCTTTGTTCTCATTTCTTAAGAGCATGCAAGATATTTTTTCTTTTAACAAATCCAGAAAAGTTGTCTGTGTTCATGTTTCCCAGAATTCTGAGAAACTTTTTTCCAGATTCTTCTGTGTGACTGGTCATACGACTCACTATAGTCTCAAAGACAGTATTTTCAGCTAGAGCGGGATTTTGTGAGCCACTTTTAAGCAGTTCTCCCTCAGGTATTCATAATTTTTTGGGACTGGGGATTGCAAAGAAACCAGGAAAAATTTGGTAGAATTGACACTGAACTGGGATTTCTGGAACACAAAATTATAACACCAGGAATGGCAGTATGAATACTGCTGTGATGTTTGATCTAGTGCCAGGATCTGAAGCAGCTGGAGCCTTGTCCTGGAAGGGTGTACATAATAAAAAACAAGAATAATATTCTAAATGTCAAAATTTTGCTTGAGGGAAACAATATTCCCAGTACAGTTTCTGGCTGTATTCCACTTGTTCCACTTGCAGTAGCTCTCAAGTCCTTTAACGTGCCAGTTACACATTTCCCTAACCTTTTCACAGTTTCTAAGATCAGAAAAGACAAAGGCACAATTATTTTTGTGGCTTTGTGCTTGCTGAGGTAGTTTTGGCTTATGTGATTACAAATGTCCTTCTGGCCTTTAGTCCAGGTTCCAGACTGCCAGGACTCAATTTCACAGCTGAACTACCAGAAATTCAAACCAGATATGAAGGCAGTGCTCCTGGCTGACTGTCACAGGTAAGGACTGATCATACACGTACAGGATATCCCATATAACATGAAAATAGTTATCAGAATACATTTTTCTTCTCAGAATCCCTGTGGAAATTGAATGTTACCTGCAACTGATACATGTTTTGGTACCAATAAGCTTTTGACTTGTCATTGAATCAAAGGAAAATAGTGTTTTGGTAATCTCATCCATGTCAAAAAGTTGACTACTGACAATATCGTTCATTTGTACAACATGTTTGACCTTGTTTTTCTTCATATCACAGCATCCGTATTTATGGGCAAAAAATAAAAACCAAATAAACAAACAAACTAAAACCAAACCAACAGTCAGAGAACATGCTCTTTCCAAGATCACAGTTTATTGTTTCTGAATGTCATTCATTACCATTCCCTTTTTCAGCCTACTTAAATACTTTCTTCATATACTCACACATTCAGTATTTATGATGAATCTGGTGCAGTTGTATAATCTCTATAACGGAAGTCCACTTAAAGTCACAGCATTCTTTGTACCAGTCTGTCTTGTCTTTGATGAAATTCTTATCTTCCTGTGTTGGATGTTCTGCTTCTCATCACTGGAAGAAAGCAGATGGAAATCAACTGCAAAATAAATCTTGTCATTTCAGTTCTTGTACCTGGCGTTAGCCCATAAATCTCAGCAGCGCCAGTACTTCCGTGAAGTAATGCAGGCAGACCTTTCAGTGTTACTGATAACCTAATAATATCTTGATCATTTGTTTCTGTTCTGTATATCAGCCAAATGTGGTGGTTGATAAGAAAAAGGGGGGAGAAAAGCATATTGTTGGCACATACTCTTCACCTAATAACAAACAAAATCCTTATATGAATCGTAGAATTGCTAAAGGCATTTCTCAGATTAAGAAAGAAACAAAATCAAAACTAGAAAAAGAGGAAATAAGCCTGAAAGATGCAAGTTTTCAGTCTACTTATAAATCTGACAGAATTTGAAATACCTGGCAATAATGGATAATCTTAATAATAAACTATACTACCAAGATTTCCTATAATGTAATTCTTCCTCCCTTTTTAACAGATCAGTGGATTTGAAATCCAGATCTATATATTTTCAATTTCATGTAACTTAATAAGGGAGGAAGAACATGTAGCTCTTGGCAAGCTATGGTTGGGCAATCAACATTCAGAGCTGACATCTAGTTGTAAAAGGCCCCTATAATACGATCAACTGAAGGCAGGTTTGTGATTATTTGTGGCCCATTTCAAGTCCTTCTGTGTAGTATCCTATTCACTGAAATACAACCTACTTTTTAATGCTTAATTACTAATGGAATAGGAGTTGAAAGTGAAATTTCAGCTATCAGGTCTCTTATTTCTCTGGTAACTCATATGCTAGATTGTCAGACACAATCTACCATAAGAAAAATACATAGTATTTGTGGGGAGTTTTTGTCTTTTTTTTTTTTCTAGAGACTGTACTTTGACCTCTGAATTACCAATACTTTGTTACCTAAGAGTAGATATTTGCTTTTTGGTAAGAGTATAATATCTTTGTATGGAGTATCATACATTTGTATATTTGATTTAACCAATTAAAAATTACACAAATTCATTCTATACTATGTGTAGTTTACAAAAGTATTCAATTTAATTTCCTCTTTTACCCTGTGAGTAGGTCTGTGATACTGTGGATAAACCCTGTAACAATGGTGGGGAACAGAGCATTCGTGGTTGTCTTATTTTTGAAGTAGTTACATGTTAGTAGCTCTCCAAAAATCCTAATTACCTTCCAGAAGAGAAGCTCCTCTATGACACTTTAAAATGCAAAATATGTAAAAATTTTACAGTTAGAACTGGTGTTGTGTGTTATTTTGTGACTGCTTGTAGTACATGGGAGATGAGAGATGTGGGATAAAATGTCTCCGATGACAAAAAAAGGGAAAGTTTATTACCATTTCCCAACAAATAGCTTTGTGAAAAATTTGACTTTTTTAACAGTCTTTTTTAATCAGCTGCATTACTGTAGCATTCTAGTCTTGACTGGGAGAGAAGGTTTATTTCTGCTCAAAATTATATTTTTGCTGCAAACTCCAGTTAAATTTAATTATCAGAATTAAGATCATGGTGACCTTCCTACCCACATTTTATGTGCAATATTCCTTTTCATTTGTTGGCATAATTTTTGAAACGTGTCATTAACTTTTTGTGAGGTTTTGCCTTCTATTTTGGTCTTTTCTTAAGATACGAAACTGGTTTAGCTTTGATAAGCAGAATATAAACTTTTCAACCAACTCCAGTATTTGACAGTTTCTGCACTCAGTCAACATTATTATTATTGCACAACTGTAAAACTAACATTCTGGCAAAAGCAATTTGAAATTATTTCCTTTTGTTTAGCTAGTGATTTTGTTATAGCCCAGTAAAAGGAGAGACTAGTAATACAATAAAGGTTATTTCTTTCTACAAATGAAAACAACAAAAACAGATTCAAATATTAATGAGTAATTAATGAACCATTTACCTTTAATTACTGAGTAACAGTTTCACTACCATCTACTTATTTAGCAAAGATCAATATTCTCTACATATTAGTTTTCAATGTGAAGAAATGTTTACTGTACTACATCTTCATTCCTCTGTTTAAGTTGACAGAATTTCCTCATAGGGTGCGAAACCTGCAAACCCAAGCAAATAAAGTATTATCATGTAGGCAGAAGTGTAGTATACATAACATCTCAGAAGTTTAGAGCTCTAAATGCACATCTCTTAGTGGCAGAGAGTGAGTTTTTATTCTTGGACGGCTTTTAATCAACTTGACTTCAATCCTTGACTAAATCTCTTTAGACTACCCAGAAGTAAGTAGAAGTGAGTTCTGGAATTTAGAAGTCCATTTGCAGTCCAGTTAGTCTTGTACAGTTTTCAGCCGCCTTAAATTGCTATATGAAATAAGTAATGTGCTTTTAGAATTTACGGGACGTTAAGGGGTCTCTCTGTGTGTGTATATATATGATTTTCATATGGAAAGAGTCAGCTTCTCTTTTTCTAGTATATGTGTATACATACACACACACACACACATATATGATGTGTTTAAGATATGTCTGTATATAATGTGTATACGTATGTACATCTGTGATGTTTATTATTATACTCTACTTCTAAAAATCTTTTAAATATAGAGCTAAAATTTCAACTTAAAGCAGTCTGGAGTTCCTTAACATTTTATACATTAAAAAAAAAGGCAGAAGAGTATGACTTTTTAATTGAATATCTATCTAGGAAATCTTGCCTATCCTCTCATCCAGGATAATGTTTTAGGATATAGAGTTAGTTAAGCTGCTATATGAACGTTTTTACATAAAGAGCAGCACCACAACAATAATGCTGTTAGACCTCAGCTTGTAGTTGGGAATAAATAATTGCATAAATACAGATTTAAATGAAGGACAAATACTGTCTGGTCACATCCTATTAATATCTGTATTTTTGGCTTTCATTTTATCCTAAAAGAATTTCATTATTTTATTAATTAACATTTTATCTACCTGTGCTGTGCTGAGAGAAGTTGAAAATGATTGGCAAGTAAGTGATTTTATGCCTAAAAATACAATAATTTGATTAGTAATTCCTGGCATCAGATAAAGTTACAGTTCATCAGGATCATGCTAAATAAGTCTCGCTTCACAAAATGAGTTCTTAACTTGCACTGGATTGCATTGTTTCATTTTGACTGTTACTTAAATTCTCTGCAATATTTTAAGTAATATAATACTTATGAAGAAAAAAATAAAGTTGGATCTTGCCTGCAGAAGTTACATTGTTCAGTCCATCAAGTATTATTACTTTTCTGAAACTTTTCTACACAATCAGCCCAGTAAATGATTTATTTATCATGTATATTATATAGTCTGATTCCAGCAGTTGCCCATAATGATTGTCATTAAAAGTAAAAATCTGTGATGACCTGAAAAGGTGGGATCTGAATACACATAAATACACAATTTTTTAGTCAGAGAAAAGCTTTTAAGTTAAACATAATTTTATAAGTAATACGGTTTAGTTGTGCTTTACAGTTATATACCAGTTGTCTTAAAACTGATGCAAATAAAAAATCCCTGAATTACTCATTGTCTGTTGAGGTTGGCTGATTTAGTTTCATAAACATTATTATGCTATTTTTGAAAATCACAAATAAGGACTAATATTGTCATAATACTCTGAAAATAAAAATCCAGAATGCTGAAAAATGAAGCCTTCTCCAGGGACAAAACTTAATGAAGAGAACTTCAGTTTTTCTTCATTGTTTAGTAACTCAGTTAATAAATGTTGCCCTCCAGTACTGTATGAAGCAATAATAAAGCTCTGTTTTTTATAGTGTACCATGTACACTTTAAACATTTAACCAACAAAGATGTCTTCTAGATAATCAAGCCAGATGTGATTATATTTCTTGATCATGAAATTTTCCATTAGTCTAGGTCAATCCCATTTTCTCTGTTATTTTTTCTAGCCATCATTATTATACTCTCAGGCTTTATGCCAACAAAACTGAGTCAGGAATCAATGCTGTGTAAAAAGGTTGAAATCTCAAACTTAAAACGTTTAAATCTCTTCTTATTTGTGAGTGCTTCTTTCCAAATTATGTAGGGAAATAATGACATCATAATGCATGAATTCTGAAAAACACAAGTGTTAACACAAATACACAAAACCAGAAATTGGCTTGGATTTGGAGGGAAGCAGTATATCTTTTCTTTTTTTTGGGTTTTTTTTTTAATAAGAATAGGAATCTTAAACCATGGAAGGTAAATTATTGGTCAAATCTCTATTTTGTAAAAGCTCCATAATAAATTTCTCTAGCAACATTTTACCATTCAGGTCCATATGAAAACTATTATTGGAAACTAAATACAGGAGTTAGGGAGAGTTATACTAACTTCCCAGCTAGCTGATGATCTGGCATAGTGTGTCATCTATAGATACCAATTAATGAAGTGCTAAGTTTCATGTGGCATATATTTGTGAGTTATATATTTGTATTTGTACATTTTTAACATTTATAATAAAATGCTGGGAGTAATGACTAGAACACCAAATTAGGGAAATACTGTATATTTAGGGCATAATGCATGTACCAGTTTTACCTCATCCTTTTATGATCTTGTCAAATCCCTATAAATGTCCAGAAGTGGAACTGCAGATATACATGCATACTGTGACACTTCTACCTTACACAAAGCCAAAATGTTATCAGACTAGACATTTCAGTTGACTTATAGAATGTCTGTTACTCCATTGCAGACTATTCATATTGTTTTGCATGTAAGCACAAACAGACTTTAAAGACCAGAAGGCTGACACTGCACTTGTTTTCTAAAAAAATCTCATTCTCTTTGTGCATGTCAGATATACATGCAGGCCCATAACCAGCTGGAGCTGGCCAGTATCTCCCTGACACTAGCTGTAATGATTTACACCCACAACAGTGGAAATAAAATAGGGCTTTTCTGTTTTGAATATGTATATTTAGAGTATTTTTGCTTGCAAACTACAGGTGTCAATATTTTTCTGTTTGCTTTGCTGTACTGAATGCATCATGTGTACTGAAACAGGTGACAAAGTTAGTGAATCAGCATTTTAAGGCTGAAATAGATTTTTCAGAAGTACCACCAGAAGTACCAAAGTGGATTATTGAGGATTGAGATTATAGTAGTGATAAAAATGACAAGCACAAACAAGTTCATCTGCTCAAAGGTTGTAACAAACATGTTCATCTTGCTCATTTTGTTGTAAAGTATACAAACATATCACTTTGCTAAGTAAAACTGGGCATGATACGTGTAGTTATATATTACAACTGGGTGATAAATTTCAGGGGGTTTAAGATTTAGTTTGATAGTATTTTTAAACTTGTTGCTGATCCATTTACAGTTCACTGATACTGCTGTGCAACACTTCAAAGCAGTAGGAAAATCCTCAAGGAAAATGCAATAATATCTGAAATACTCATCTACAAGTTTTTTTGCAGTGAACTTTAAAAAACCAAACTAGGTATTTCATACCTGTGTCAATCTGTTCTTAATAAGTGTCACTATTTCCTATTAAAGTAGTGTATTTAGATTTGAGAAGACAGGAACACAAATCACAAATTAATGTTTGGATCAGAAAAATACAATTTAGGTACACATATTTGTATGTTTTGGTGTAATTCAAATCACTGGAGATTGTAGCTGGTATTAAGAAAACCTGGAACACCTTATCAGAACATGTCATAGTGACAAGTACTGTCACCTATCATAGTGACAAATACTTAAAGTATTCAGTCTTCTTGGGTCAAATATACTAAGGCCAACTGGTCAAAGCAAAATGTTTTAAGCTTGCTTTCATTTTCTTTAAATTCTGTGGCCATAGTCATTAAAATATAGGGATGGCACACTAGCCTGAAGTTACCAGGAGTAAATGCTAAACAACCAGGTTTAATTTGGTTTCAAATTTTGGGTTGCCTGGTTGTTTCACCCTGGAATTAATGAAAGCAAAACAACTAAGAAAGAAAGAAAGAGGAATACTGAAATATCTACAAGTGAATAAACTGCAGATGTTTAACTGTAAAAAATCTTTCTCAATATAAAAATATTTTTGGCCATGAAAACTATGGCTAATTATCACTAGTAGCTTTAAATTGCAAGACAGGAGTGTAATGTGTTGGGCAAGACCACTGAGTGAGGGAAACAGGTGGCTCAGTGAAAGCAGCTGCTCTGTAAAGAAGGTGTAAAAATTTATTAACTTGAAAGAAATTGTGTAACTTTATACAACTGTGAGGAACTGTGTATCTGCGCTAACTATGGGGGGTTTTGGTTTCATTGTAACAAATATTTATACAATAATACATATTTTCCATTTCCACATATATTGCTGTATATACAAGAAATAGATTTCCTCACATAATGCTGTATATACAAGAAATTACATCAGTATAGAAATCTAAGTGAGAATGCTGCTTAAACTCAGCAGTGAAAGACAGTGGCAATGAAATTTCTTTATTTTTGTTTTCTCCATGAAATTTTCTGTAAATCATCTATGAACAAAATAAGTGCCTTAGGTAAAATTTACAGTGATGAGATATAAGTGATCTTCACTTCACTGATGGAAAAAAAGGTTAAATATTGGAAATAGTAATCCAACCTTCGTGCAGAGCAGGATTTACTAATACAGCACCTAATGGATATGACCAGAGACCAGAGATAGAGAAGAGAATGGCACTATTGCAAGAATACATTCTCATGAGAAGGAGATAATCTCCCAGATTAAGTCCTGTTTTATTTTCAGTCTTGGATTATTGTCAGACTATGTGCCAGAAACTGCTATGTGAAGTTCCTACTTTGTAATAAGGGAGATTGCTTATCAAGTAAAGATGGATGGTAATAGCAAAGAATGATGTAAGACTTGCAATGAACTGACACGTTTCTAAAGCAGCTTTTCCTGAGAAACTTCGTGGAGGACAACAGCTTTTCTTCAGCACAAATCTCTGGGAATGACATTTTTTTTGTACCTGTCTCCTGCTGGAGGAAGAAAAAACAGCTTTTTATTATAGTATAGAAGTGGCTCAGAGTGTTTCAGATTATATCCTACACAATTACAGCTTCATTACCTGTATAAAAGGTTTCCAGAAAGGCTTTCCAAATGCACACAAAAAGTGTTGCCGACTTTAGGGCATTGGTTCATAACACTGTGTGGTATGCTGGTGCTGAAAAATCTGAGCAAAATTGTAGCTTTGATAGGCCTTTGAACCCTTACCAGTATGTTTTTATTTGTCAGTTTATATGTCAGTTTATCAGTCTATCGCTCTTGATATATTTACATAATGATTAATTGAGGAGAAATGTCTTCAGAACTTTCTGAAGAAATTTAAAATGGGATTCACTGACTTGATCACTCACCTAATTTACTATTAATGCAAAAGAGGACCTGAAATAGTTATCTACCTTCTTCTGTTTGAATGATGCAAAGTAGATCAAACTTTGTCACTATTAATACCATTTCCTAGTGCCTTTGTGTTGCGCTGATTCAAATTCAAAATGCCTCTGAAACTCCTCTTGACATAGTAACTACTACTTGTCACAAATTATTATTAAAACCTAATATTCATTTTATAATACCTGTCACAATTTTGAAAGTTAAATTCCTTAAATATTAAATATTCTGACAATTGAAAAAATAAACACAGTTGCTCCTTCTCTTCTAAGATCGTACACGTTTTCTTAATTAATATTCAGTTTCAGAATATCTTAAAATAAGGTTAGACCTTCCTACAAAATTAAGCTTATTCTACGTTTGAGGCCACTGAATTAGCTGCTACACCCACCTCCCTGAGAAACTTCTGTCTGACTGAAGCATTAATACAGCCCTTTTTATGTTCTGCCTCAAAAGTAGCTGAAAATTTTTTAGTAGTTTTGATTTCTGTTGACAGAGCTCTGCATGTCACTTGTGAAATAAATACTCCTTAGAAAACATACATGGATAAGCCAAAACATACTTATTATGTCTGTACTCTTTTTTGGAAATTATTCAGATAAATTAATATCAATCTTCAGATTTTAAGAGGCAAGACTTCATTCATTTCTTAACAGCAGAAGTAACTATGGATTTCAGAATCAGATACTGTTCATGGGACTTTTCAGTCTTTGTTCAAACAGTACATGATATATTTGAAATAATGATATATTTCTGTGAGTGAGAAGTTCTGATATCAGGCCCTCAAAAATGTGTCTCTTAGTTATTCTCTCACAGTATTTTCTGAAACCTGGCCAAGAGCTTCGGTAATAATCCAGAAAATGATGGCTTATATGTTCAGAAGGAAGGGCTATTACTGAAGACCTTCAGAGTTTATATAATGCAATAGATTTGGTTTTGTTGTTATATATAGAGATAAGTACTGTTTTCCAAAAAGAGGATGTGATTCAGAAGAGTTCTTTGAAGGGGAAATCTTGGTTTTGATTCTTTGAAATACATCCAAGATTCCATTCTGTTTCTGTACATTTTTTTTATATTGAACTTAATTGATACCTGTCAGTTTGTAACATAGGAAGACAAGACCAGAAAACTGCTAAGAAGCTATACATGAAGTTGGATTATGTGTATGAGTATTTCTTAATTTTCATCAGTTCATACTAGTAGTTAGGACAGCTTCAGCTAATACTTAGTTTCCTAGATACAACTTGCATTATTTAAACCATCCCAAAATAGAAGGACAATTGTGAAGACATTAAAAGATTTCCTATGAAATCCAGTTATGGAAGGATACTAAACGATGACACTGTCCTGAAGGACAGCCATGGAGTCTTATACACTGGTAAAGTGACAGATCACACATGCTTTTAGTCTCCTCCAAATCAGTAATGTCTCTTTCATGCAGAAAGTAACTGCATACTAATTATGATTCCCCAACTATTCAAAGCCCCTTGTTTCAGTAATATTTAAAGAGGTATTTCTCTGATCTTAAACTTTAGCTGAATGCACTATATCCTCCTAACTTGTGAATCTTAAAATCAGGAGAGGAGACTGTGGAGATGAAAGCACCAGTTGGTTAGAGCATGGTGCTAATAACACCAAGGATGGAGGTTTGATCCATTTATGGACCATTCACTTAAGAGGTGGACTTGATGATCCTTCTGAGGCTCTTCCAATCTGGAATATTCTGTGATTCTGTTTCCAAGGCTGTACAGTTTGAGACCAGTTAGACATGGGTGTTTCGTCAGGCATGACAACAACTCTTTGAGGAGCGGAGTTTTCCTGTACTGAAAGCTCTTTGGTATTTTAGGTGTTAATATTTGTTGTTTTGTATGATATTTGTAAATATAGGTAATATGTGACTGTGAGAAAGACCTTTTAGTCCTGATACTAGTCTCATAGGAAACAAGAGAATGGAAGCTTCAGATAAAGTTTGTCAGGGAGATTCTCCTGAGAAGTCACAAAGTTCTGAAAGAAATACTTTGCTTTGTAAACTCTTTAGAAAGGAGTGTAGGTGGGGCAGGATCCATCCTAGTCCCAGACTTAGTCAAAATGTTATGGCTAATGGTTTATATAGGTGTAATTCAGCCTTTACATAACTTTCTCCAATAGGATTAAGGACAGCAAAACAAACATATTTATATGAATAAAGTGTGTTAGTTTTGAGATTGATCATGATAATGATTAGACTAAAAACTTTGATTAAAGTTACTTCCTGCACAGTATATTTTCGAACTAGTATTATAGTGCATTTTTTTTCCAAGCAATATTGAAGTAATTATATTAAGACTAGCAAAATAATTATTAACTGGAGATTTATGTTACTCAATCTTACCAATGACCCTGGGCAATGCTTTCACTGAGCCTCAAGGAGTAACCTTGAGGGGGTATCCCCACTCAAGGGAGGAATCTCCACATGTACTCCTAAAAGGAGTGTGTTGCGAGTCCCTGTTGTAAGCAGAGGGCCTGGGCTGTCACAGTATAAAGTGACTGGCTGTCATTCATATGTTTCAAGCTAGCTGTGTCAGCTGAGCAGCATTTAACTCAGCACCTTTAGATAAATTATGACTATTATCACTTGCTGGTTCGTTTATAAGGATGTCTGCATGCTGCATCTTCACTGGTATGAGTTTCTGTAGGGAAATGTTCTTCACAACCTCAGAATATTTAGCTTTGGGGTTGATGTGTCAGGCTGGGCTCAGTGTTCTTTAACAACAAAAAGAGTGCAACCCCTCCTCTCCATCCATAATCAATAACTTTTGCAAATATGGTAAAGTTCAGGCTGTTTTGTCTCCACTTAGGCAGAGCATCCTGCTACATACAAAAGAAGAACAGCTGTCAAAAATGTGGTTGAAAGTTACTATGCAGAAATCTTATGTGTGAAACACTGACTGCAGAACTGGGTTCTGATCTAGCTGTCCTTCTCTGGCTTCTTCAATCTGTGTGAAAAAGTAATGATTCTGTGTCCTGTATTTCTTACTTGTAGCTCGAGGTCCCTGATCTCTTCTCAGGTTTACTTGCCACAGTTTATCCCTGATTTCAAATTTTGAGGCTTTTATCTGTGTCTTTTATCACTGAAATATGTCTCAGAACAGCATTGTTCTGATAGGTTTCACATGGCCTTTCTGAAAAATGGGCCAAGTTGTGACTTATCCTCTTTGGCGTCTTTGGCTATTTAGGTTCTTTTTGATAATTACTTCTCTTGCATTTTGCTGGGCTGTAAATGGGAATCTCTAATTGTATGAGCTCTATGTCTTGAACAGCCTAATTCAAACATAGAAGAACTAAAATGTAAAAGATAAAGGATTTATCGCAGCAGTACTGTTACTCCACATACTTTTTTAAGGGGCCAAGAGGGTTTTCACCTGCTAGAAATCCATCAACACCATTGATAAGATATTTTCCCCCACTCCCCACCTCCATTTTCTGTCAATAAACTTAAAGGACAAAACGCTTGGACTGTTTATATAAGTATACACCTAGTTTTTTTAATTCTCAGTTTGTGAAAGAGGATGCCATTCAGCTTAAGAAATTAAATAGCATCATATTTTGGTATTTTACAGGTTTTTAGTGCTGTAAAACAGTTTGATTTCATTTTTCATTTCACTAAAACCTTAGAAGGCTCAGTTGTCAATTACTTGCATGCAGAAGATCTGCTTTGTAATAAATGCAGGCAAATTCATCCCTGCTGCAACTTTATTGGCTTGAAATTAAAATCAGCTTCTGTCAAATGATCCATGTGGAAAATGTGTACAGTTTGATTAATCAAAGGAAAGCATCTTTTTGTATGTGTGTTAGTTTTAAACCCGAACTTTTGCTAATACTGTTCTTGCAATTATTGCAATTAAATATGCAGAAAGTTTACGGAATTTAAGAGTGGTATAAATTCTGGTGCTGGCTGAATGGTCTGATGAACTGCATGTGAAGAAGCAGATGTCAAGGCATGTATGAGCATGAACTGTTTTGTGGTTTACATAACAATATACGTGAAGTAGTCGTAGAGCCAGATAAGCAAAAGGTGGGGTGCCATTCATACAAAAGGGCACTCCTTAATACAGTTTCTAGTCTATGTAGTTCAGAGTTTTTAAAATGAAGCAAAAGTAGCCTGGCATCCTGATAACTACACAAAGCAAGTTTGGAGAGCTTAAGCATCACCTAATAAATTTTCTGCCATAAGGATTAAAAGTTTTTAACCTGATATAGCACTTGAAGTCCACTATAGCAATACTTGGGTATTTTCTGCCCTGGATGCGAGTTTTTGGACCTTATCTTCAGACATTTCTAGTTTTGTTCTCTTGTAGCTATTTGATAACTTTGCTGACTTTTTTTTCTATTTTCAATATTAGTGATAATGATATTGTCACCTCAGTGAAGCTAAGGAATTATGAAATTAAAAGCCCTTTAAACACATATCCTTGCAGACAGGAACCTGGGTAATGAAGTAATATTCATTCAGTGTTGTGATTTGTTTATATTGATGGTCATGGGAGGGGGCAGAGGATATTTAACCTTCAAAAGCAAGAAAGGTGATATAATAAAATTTAAATTACATATGAAGAGCATAAAAATTGAATTCTAGAAATATGGGGTATCTGAAGGAAAGCAAGTCTCCTGCCAGAAGTTCAGTGCATAAATTCAGGACAGATTACAGGCTGCAGTCTTGTTTATAGTTTGGCTGTTGTAGTGATGAAGAAATTGCTGACTGAACTAATGAAAGACACCACCTTGTACAACTCCCACCAAAGAGCACTGTGCATTGCTTGGAGTGAATGTGTGATGAAACTCCAATATATTTCACTTAAGTGACTTGAAAATAAACGTTATAATGTTTTAGAAACAGAAATCAAGAATAATGGAATTTCACAGGCAAAATCTGAAATATGAAAGATGCATGATTGCTTAGATTTTTAATCTAGCACAAATTAATCAATTTTAATGCATTAAAATATCAAAAGCTTATGAATTTTTCAATCATTTAAAAATCAATTTATTGATGAATGTCATATAAAATGAAGGAGGCTATTTATCAGCTAGTATATATTAGTGACTGATGGAAACTCTAAATTTGGATTTAATTCTCTCAGTCACCATAGATGCTCCATTTACTTATGAGCCATCAAGTAAAGCTGGCAAGTTCTTACTAAAATGGAATTGAAAGACAGAGACTCGTGAGTTAAAAAAAGGAGTTGGTACTTCAGACAAAGTATTGCTGAATGTGTTCAGTGAACTAATGTACTTTAAAAAAATTACATGTGTAAAAACATTTTACAAGCACTGGTATTTAAAAAAATAGAAGAATACTAAGTGAAATGAAAAGATTTTATGTATTATCTGTGTATTCAACTTTAATTCAGCATGCTCACCATAAAAAGGAATTGTGTAATGCTTGGGGTTTTTAACAGAAATAAAGCATGGATCGTACGTGCTTGGCCAGCTTGAATATAGATTTTTGGTATGTTGCATACAAGTAATCTCAATACTGGCATGAGACAGTGAAAATAAAAAGGGTTAAAAACCCCCTGAGATAAAGTTTTAAAAAAAGGAACTCTATATACATGTTTTCTCCCTTTTGAAAGTTATTTTTCTAATTTGATGCTAGTTAGTAATAAAAGATCAGATACTGTAGAACATATATTCAGATATAATTGGAGAAAACATATGCTTTATATAAAAGACACTGACAAAAAAGAGAAAGAAGATGAAGACTTCAAAGTCAATAATTCAGAAAGTTTAGAGATGACAAAATTATTTTCCTGTAAATCTTGGTCTGTCCCTGTGTGTTCATATATTTTGACACAGTCTTGTTTAATATACATGGTGTCTGCATCCCTGTGAGAAGCTATTTAAGAGCTCTCCAGATCTTGCTAGAAACATCCACGCCATACGGCATGAAATCTGACAAACAAGATCCTTTTGACATCTGCTATGCAGCCAACATGCATCACCATGCCCAGATGTATTCTACAGCCAAAAGTGACTGCAGTTTGGTACACTCATTAATCTTGCAGCAAGGACAGGACACACTGCAAAGAGTGCTGGGTGAGAAGCTAACATGCTCTACTAGTGTTTCCTGCAGGACTGGGCAAACATTTCCTATCTGTGGTCTTTCAGGTAGCAGTCAGATGCTGGGAGAACACCTGGCTGCTGGACAGTCAAACAGGAGCACTCATGAAGAGTCTTTGACAGATGAAAGCATCAGGTGAACCAGTGTCATGATGTTTCAGGAAACATGCTGCAGCTTCTGCCTAGTGGTCCAGACTGTGGCTTAATACAGGCTCTTGGAGATATCATGCTGCTTCTGCTTGGTGGTTATTCTTTATAGGTGTTATGTTGCATTGGTCAGTACAGGGCTAATAGATGATTTCTGGGACTGCATTTTTACTGTAATCCCTCAAGTCAAATAGCCCTGACATTAAGCACTGTGTGTCTCTTCTTCTTCTTTCTTTTCTGGATGTACTGCAGTATGAGGAGGGTATAGACTGCCTGGTGGCATGCCTTTCAAAAACTTGTGGAAATCACAGTACTAAAGACAGGAGTACTTATCTCAGGCTAGCACCAAGCAGTACTGCCATAACAGACAGCTTTTCAGACATTTTTTGGACATCCTTCTAACTTCCATTACTTCATTCTGAATAAAGTTCTGCAGTCACCAAGTAAAGATGTTTTGTCTCGGAAGGAATGTACAAACTATGTACTCAGCAGAGTTTGCCAGACTACTCCTACTGACTACAATTCAACCCCGCCTTTCAAGTGGAAAGTTCAAAAATGACACCAAACTTAGCATGGTTACACGTAATTCTAAGAAGGCTTTGGACAACACAGCATGGCAGAATATTGCTGTGTCTGTAAGTGTTCATGCGTGACCTGTGGCTTTGGAAGTTAAGTTGGCAGTTGAGTGTTGCGTGGTGTGTGTCACAGATACAGTGTATGATGTGAATGTGGACCACTGCCTAGGGGTGCAAGGACCCTTGTTTAACCTCCCATGCCAATTGTTCACAAAGTTTTCTTGTTTGATGCCACCACACTGTGCTGCACAGCCACTAAGAGATTAAATTTTGTGGTCATAAGGAAAGGCTTCAGAATCTGCTTGAGTAATTGAGATGCAGACACTGAAATCACATATTTACATAAAGTTCTAAATACTGATTTAGATAAAGAGGGGGAGAAATAAGCACCATATTTAACTCCATGGTTTTAATTCGGTTACATTTTAATTAGCTCACAACTGTGTGAACAAAGGAATTGTTACATATATGGGACTTCATGTTTTTCTCTCAGTTCTTTCTGCTTGGCTTCGTACAATGGACCTGACTTTTTGTGATTTATGAATACCTATATCATTTCCCACCATTTTATACTTAAATGACAGTTTTACATCCCTAAGTAAAAATTCTTTTTACTTTTTCTTTCCTAGAGGAGGTAATGCTAAGAACTTGACTCATGACTCTAAACAGAATTAAGCAATATGTAGTATTTAGCTATGAATTTTTCGATATCTTAAAGTACATACAAGCATAAAATTGGATTGTAGCTAACTGATTGTTGTGGAAACTAGATATATCTGTTCTGGTTCCATGTATGCATGCATTAAGAACTTCTCAAGGTGCCTCTTACATTGTGTTTTTCAGAGTTCTAGATCTGTCTTTAAATAATGGGTATTTCTTAATTTTTATCACCCCATTCTCTGATGAAACACACCAAATGCTGTGTCTGAATGCTTGCATATTTTGCTATGTAGTTCCGTAAACCAGTGTTTTTTCTTATGATATTGTTCAATACCTACCCCTGACCTTTTCCACCCAGGTTTACAGGAAAACTAGCATGACCTGGGTAAATAAAAACAAAATAAGGAAGAAAAAGGAGCATGGAACTGATATGAGATCTTCTTTTTAATATCTGATCAGTTAAAATACTGGAAGTGTAGCTCAACGTTTTGGGTGACATTTTTTTTGCAGACTTTTTTTTGTGCCTGTGTTTGAAACTGCATGTGTATACCTCATACTCTCCTATCATTTTACTTACAAATTTCTTGGTCTTTTTAAGGAGCATGTGCAAACTTGTCATTCAACAATGCTTTATTGCTTCATATGCAAATTTACATATCCAGGCCTCACAGAACAGAATCATACAGAATCATTGAGGCTAACAGGACCTCCGGAGATCTTCTAGTCTACATAAAATGAAATTGAGATGCATAAAATAAAAAGACAAAATTCAGATTTTTTTACTTGAAGAGTCTAGTTGGTAAAAATTACTCTGTAAAATTTATTGTAGAACTTCGAGACAGAGAAAAGAGTGTGAATCAATTCCTCATCAATAAATCAAGAATTTATAATAGTTATATTTGGTTACAAATATCTAGTAATCTAGTATGCATTTTCAGAATACTTGCTGAATAATACCAAAATAGTTTTGATGAAACTATATCTTGAATTAGAATCAGAAAACCATTGCATGGTTTGAGTTGGAAAGGACTTCTAACAGTCATCTAGTTTGAAAACTGTAGATTGCAGAAGGATATTTTTCATTAGATAATGTTGTTCAAATGAACAAATTTATTTTTGCATATACAAGTTTCGTGTTAACTTGCTTATTTTAAGGAATGCTTTTCACTCTTCCTCATTCTTTTTAAGGTGCTGGTGGCTGGTCTCCACTTGTGTCCAATAAATATCAATGGCTTCAGATTGATCTTGGTGAAAGAACTGAGATTACTGCTGTTGCTACTCAAGGTGGTTACGGGAGCTCAGACTGGGTAACAAGCTACCTTCTGATGTTCAGTGACAGTGGACGAAATTGGAAACAGTATCGTCAAGAGGAAAGCATTTGGGTATGTTCTTTCAATAATGAGAATTAAGTTTCTGCAGAAGACTTGAAGGCAACTTGGCTGCTCATTTTTGCAAATCTAAGTAAAGCTGTAGAATATAAAGAACTACTCGGAAAGTGTTCAGATAATTAAATATACAAAGCAGTTTAGCTCTTGAAAAGATGAAAGACAGTAAAAAGCAAACAAACATCAAAAATCCAGCCGTAGCAGTACTCCATTAAGACACAAGGAATTATTCTGAGGAATGAAAATGTACTACAAAATCTCTTTTGTCTTGCTGTGTGTGGAAAACTTCTTTTCCCAAAACCATTGATCCGAGTGCATGAAACTTGGCTTTTAGTTACAGTTAAAAAACAAATCCAAACAAAACACTTGCATTATTTTTTGTAGAACGTTTAAACTGATTGTAAGAATGAAATTAAACAACTAAAGAAATTAAAATCTTAGCCAAGCAAATCCCAGTCTAGTGAAAAAAAAAAAGAAGAAAATAATTAAGCAATATTTAAGTTTTGGTCATCAAATTCAGAGTCTAGTATCTGATGCTGTGACCTAATATTCAGAGTTTATTTCTGATTAGCCTTGTAAATAATGATAATTAATAAACCATTAATTATATAATCACTTTCTTTTTGCATGAATATAAATGAGAGCAGAGGATGCAAAACCAGAGAGATGATGTCCAAAATCTACATGAAAAAGTGCATTATAATCGGCAGCTTGGACTAGAGGAAGAATATCTTAACTCGTGTTATGTTACGTATCCTGTCAAGTGAATTCTGTTCTCCATGCATAGAGCTGATCAATTTCTAAATTTTTCTAAGCTTTAGACTTCACTTATTTCTTGCTGCAGTTAAACATTCTGTTAAAATGTATTTCCTTTTATGCATTTTGATTTTGTTGACTTTTAATTCAAAATGCTCTTGTCACTCTTACTGTCAAAACCCATCTATGGTATAATGAGATTATGCAGTGTTTTACTTGTTGCATAATTATCCTGCTTTTTAAATTTGCTACATACTTCCACTTCAGATTGTGTTTTCATAACAAAGAGAAATAAATGAGTTTCTAATCCATATGGCTGTGGGGAGTAAGAAAATCAATCAATTTTCCAAATGTTAAATGAGCATAAGCTGCTACAATATTGTCTTTGCTCATCTTAAGACTGACTGACAAAACATATCTGAGAGGTAGGGCAGCTTGATCTCTTTATGATTGCTCTTTTGAAATACGGTATTGGTATTGCAAATAGTGATGCAGATTGTTATTTCTTGAATAGTGCCACTGGTAAAATACCAAATGAAAGTTCTGAAAAACAGTTATATGTTGATGCAGACATTGGATAAGGGGATTGATAGATCTATAGGAGCTAAAAAGTGGAGCTTCAATTCCATAATCTCAAACTTAATAAAAAATGATTATTTTAATGATTGCAATGCAGATTGAAGGTATGGCTTGCAGGCAGTAATGAATAATTCAAGGATGCAAACTATCAGATTCAGGGCAGTCTATTGATCTTTTTTATGTATCTTTATTTAGGAGTTCTGCTTCTAGGGGAATATATTTTCTCTTTTCTAAACTAATAAAAAAACGTAGTCTTGGAGTGAAATTCTTAAAATCCCTATTTATATTATAGATTTTCTCCAACTGTTATCTCTTTATGCTGACTTGTTAAATGACATGGTCAAGTTCATTAAGGCAAGAACATCCAATATTTTATAATATCTACTCTGTTACTGTGTTATTTCTATCCTATTTTTAACTGAGTTGTTGCCATGTTACAATGCTACTTACCAGAAATAACTTTGGGGGTTTAATACTACTTTGCATTAGAATGATGGAAGATGTCCAGTTCTGAGGGCTCTGTGTTGAAGTGTTCACTAGATACAAGGATTTTTACTTCATAACCACTTTTTGTAGGCTTAAGTAAAGATGCTTCCCTTATCTGCAAATTCACCAGTTCCTACTTTCTATTTTCCTTTTCTTTTTTTTTAGTTTTGAATTGTCTTTGTTTCCTTATGGCTTATCTTAAAGTTCTGAAATTCCTGCCACCGTGCAGCTCTAACAATTTTTTAATGTACTGTAAAATTTTTATAACAACTGAGGTAAAAGAATACTATCTACACATCTGCAAATGATCTAGTTATCAAAACCCTCTTAATAGTCTGTGGAAAAGGTAGTTTTTTCCAAGTCTGGTTCCTCTGACCATAAGTGTCTTGCTTAGGTTGAAATTAACCATTTCACCATCCCCCGCCTATAAAACACTTCATTGTGTGTTGGATGAATTTGGATGTAAAAATTCTGAAGTTAGGTGAGATTAGACTCTCTCCCCTGCTGCTAAATATTAAATATTTGTTTTCACTTTTCTGTAGATTGGGAATTAGTTTAGAAGGAATTATGGTGACTGTAGTCTTTACTTATGTAATGTATTTTGGTCTCACTGTTCTAGTTTTCTTGTTGTGCTGATGGCCTAAATGTGTGCCTTACTTGCTGTTTCATAACCGTAGGAAGTTTTTATTTTATGTGGATTTTATTTATTGCTTAAATCATTTAATTACTAGAGGAGTTTTTGAAAGACTAACTCCATTATATTTAATTCCTAGGATTCCCGTCACTGTAGATAAAGTATTGTAAGTATTGTTAGCTATAGGTTCTACGATAGAGTTTTTCTTATTTAACAATACATTTTGATTTCAGTCTTCAGTGATATTACTGTCACTGTCTTTTTAAACTGTAAGTATTTTCTGTCCTGTTCTTGATATTAATTGTAAGATTTTTTTTCAGTCATACCTTAGTAGAATTAATATCTACATCTCCTTTAGGAATTGGTACAGTTCTGGTCAAGATATAATTCTCAAGTGAAATAGTTGTTATTAGTGGTAAAACACATGTTTTTGCACAGAAATAATTACCTTAGATAATGATTAGTTTAATCTTGGAAAGAAATTAATTCAACTCTGTCGCCCGGATTCTTTAGCCTTCTGATTGTTTACATTCTTGAACTGGAGTTTCTGACACATGTAACATAAACAGGTAGACTGTTTTCACATACCTCTCTGTGACAGACTTCTGAATTGACCACTGGGGTCAGAGAGATGTTCCTCTCATCTACCAGTCCTTAACCAAATTCCAGATCCTATCTAAACCCCAAATCATAATAAACTACCCTTCTTTCCTCATTTCAACCTGACCAGTGAGTGCGTGGCTCTTTCATGTCCCTAATAGTGACACAATTCAATTTTATATTTTCTTTAATTTTGCCATAAATATAGAAGTGTTTGAACAACACATATTGTGTCTTTTTATATTCTTCAATCTTTTTATTGTGTTCCTATTCCTTAGGATGTAGTTTCAGATGCAATAAAGCTCAAACTCCAAAGTCCAATCTTTTGCATGGTTCTTTTCACCTTTAATATGAGCAGAGGCCTCAAATCTCTTTCTATATTAAGTTGTCAGACTCTTTTCACTTCTCTTCTGTCAGACCTCAGGAGGTATACAGTAAAACATCATAAAAAATATATGTTAAATTTTGGTCAAGAAGTGCTAGGGAACCTTATGTCTTTAAATGCTACCTTTATTAGAGGTATTGCTATTCATTCTTCCACATGATTTGTATTTGTATTCCTCCTTATAATTCTAGATATCGTCACCTGTATTCTGTTTGTGAAGAATCTCCTGTTGTAATTATATTTATCTATTTGGGGCTATGTATACCAATCCTTTCAACTAAAATAGTTTCTGGGTTTAACTAAATTCATAGTTTTGTATCACAGAAGTTTTTGTGCTGTGTACTCTCTCCTTGACATTACTAATGGCTCTTCTTTTAAAAGGAGAGTAATAAGATAAAGAGATTAAAAGGGAGGAGTTAAGAAGGGGCAGAAGGATAGCTATTCACAGTTTGAATAACAAGTTTCCTATGGCTGATAATTTCAATGAAAATGTGAGTCATCTAACTCATGGAGAAATGCATCTCAGTATTATTCATTAGCAGGAGTTTTGAAGAACAAGAAAAATGCAATTTCTCTTAACTTAATGTTGACTATTTCTTCTCTGACACACCTATGGAAGTGCACATATATTAATCCTTCAGTTTTGTGGATTTTATTTTCTTTTTTCCAGTAAGAATAATGATTTGTCCATTCCACAGCTGGAATTCAGTTTTTACTTTTACTTGTTTTGAATCCTCCATTTAGAAATTACTTTCAAAGAAAGAAATTAAAACTAATAGACAAATATAGCTAAAGTTTGGGAAAATTATGACCCTTTTAGTAAAATATTTTTTAGATAACAAATTTGTTTATGTCTGTTCATTTTTGTACGTATATTTAGGTTCTGAGGTCTACTGGTTGTTTAATTTAACTTAGCTGAAGTTTAAACTGCAAGTTTGTTTTATCATAATATCCTCAGCCCTGTGAGTTTGCACAGAAGTATTTTCACTGTAACAGTTACTATTCTAATGGTATGTAGCATAGTTTTATGAATGGTGAAGAATTAATTGTGTATGCATTGCTACACATATTCACAACTTCCTTTTTAAATGAATTGGGGCTTTATATTTTATTGGAGACTTCCCATGGTACAAAATAACTCAAAATTATGCAAAGTTGCAGGTTAAGAAATACCAAATCAGAAGTATTCTGTGATAATCACATTATAAGTTTCAAGAATGCACTGTTTTGATAAAGCTAGTGACTCCTTCTTAGACTCAGTGATTCACGTTTGCTATGATCCTCCTCCTTAGAGAGGTGAGTTATCATTCTTGATCATAATTTGCTTCACTTTAATACCAAAAAACTGTACATTTTTGCTACTTTTTTGGACTTCTACTAATTACTTTTTGAACCCAAAAGGTTTTTCTGTTGATTGCTTCTGCAAGCCAAGTCAGATAATTTCAATGGGTACTCCATCACTACATTTTCCACGGTTACACTTTTGAAATAATGTGACTTCAGACTGCCTGACACTTCTGTTGGTCACAGGAAAGAGATAATTTCTTTATCTGTGATTTAAAACAGAGTATAAAGTAATGACCCCCATGGGGAGACCCACACTGGACCATTGAGTAGCTGAAGGACTGCACTCTGTGGAAAGGACACATGCTGAAGTACAGAAGCGTGTGAGGAGTCACCCCCCTTAAAGAGAAAATGCGTGACAGAAACCGCTTTTCAGGGATGGTGTCGCTGCCCGTGGCAGAGGTGTTAGGACTAGATCTTTAAGGGCTCTTCGTGCAACTGGCCCCAGCTCATCAATCCAGTCTAGATCCCTCTGTAGAGCTTTCTGCCCTCAGCATATCAATACATCTGCCCAGCTTGGTGTTGTCTGTGAACTGACTAAGGGGACACTTGATGGTTTTTGTGGATTGGGGGAAGATGCTGGGGAATGCAGGAAGAGGCAGGAAAAAACAAAGGAGGAGAATATTCTTAACTTGGTGTATAAAAGGAGCTTGAAGGGAAATATGAAAAATTAAGTATGAAGAAAGTCAGAAATACAAGGAATCTTGGGAGGAATAATACAGACAGGGGACTATTGTGTAAATCCTTTTGAGAAATTGGTTGTATGCATAAACTTCCACTTAGGATGAGGACATTTTTATATTTATTTAGAACATTAAAAATTTCTGAACTTGCCTTTTGAGCTTCTGCATTTCTCTATCTACTTCTGTTTTAAAAGCACTCTGACTATAGGGCTATTTTTAGATGCTTAAATGGCAATCTAATAAGGCTAATTTTGCAGTCACAATGATTAATGTTCTGTATAAAATAACTTATATTAGGTGAAGAGATTAATGCATACATCAAGGTTAACCTGTCCCAGAATATTTAAGATAAGTTAAAAGGAAGGAAAAAAAGATTGAAACATCAGCAAAAAATACTGCCTTAAATAGTGCCTTAAATTAAATCTATATAACTTTTGCGGGTAAACATTAAAGGAATTGTTAATGCCAGAACGAGTAAAATATATATTGACACTATTTGTACTATGACAGACCATATGTGGAAGAAGCAGCTAGACATGAACATTTAAAAAATGTGTATTTACCAAGGACAGCAACATGTCTTGAAAATATGCAAATCCAGCAGCATGCACAAGTAAATATTCTCTAGATTTAGACATTCACAGGTTACTTTAAATGTTTGTGTTAATGTTGCAGTCATTAAATTAGCCTCAGCTTTGGGAAACAAATGTAAATGTATTGGGATGATACTTCGTTATTCTAAAGATTTCTGCTATGCAAACTATTAAAGGTGTACTAAAATTGGTTTCTGGGACTGATCTTGATCAGGACTATTTTCCAGACAGTTTCCAGCTGCATCATAAGCAATAGAAAAGCAGATACAGTTTTCCATATTTGGGTAGTACAACAGAAACAACAAGCAGCTGGTTCTTTGCTTCTGCCTGTTCTACACGTTTATTTAATGAGTTTGTGCTATAAATGACCTTGCACTTCTAAGATGCAAAAGTCCTGTAAATTACTTCTATTATCTTGAGTCGTTTTTGTAAGTTAAAAATAGTGCTTTCTCATTAAGGTAGTTATTTTCGTATTTCTATCATAGTTAGAATCTCTGATTATCTGTACTTTAAATACATTATCTCTACTGATTGATGCTATATATTGATACTATATATAGCATTTATATATTGATGCTAGCACACCATTTTTCCATTAAAGTAATTCACTGGGATATAAGATGAATTATTTTGTATTGCCTTTACTTATTGATTATCTTATAAATAATAATGCTGTAGTATTCACATGTATGCGCAAAATGCCACAGAAAACATTAGAACAACAACAAAAAAATCAGTTCTGTGTCTCTCCTCTCAGGTGTTGGCCGCTCTAGAGTGATATAGCACTGATCCCTATCATTCTGATTCTAATATGAGAATCTTGTGCTTGAACACATATGCCTGCCTAAAAATGACTTATGATGGATGAGGAAAATTGTGCTATGGCTGGGAAAATATTGTCCCTATTTTCTGCAACAGACAGATTGTGTGCTTGAAGAAATCAAGCTGTCTCTGAAGAAAGCATATAATCTTTATAATCAGAACCGAGTGTGTTCAGTTTGCACAACGTTTATTGAGCAAGTAAGTAATAGCAGTCCACATATTCAAGTTCTCTATTTTTCATTCCAGCCACTCTCTTTAAATATTGCAAGTCCATTTCAGAAATGGACTTCAGACCTAATTTGGAAGAATGACCCTGTCATACATGGGTTTGTTTATGCCTAGTATAATTGCTGAGGTTTAAAGTTAACAAAGTCAAAAAACTGGTTTTTTATAAAAACTTTGGTCACTGAACTTCAGAGAAAATCTCAAATTATTTTAAGTATATAGTATCTTAACCCTGGTAGTATGATGGTCATGCCATTTTAATAGTTTATGAGTTATTTTAATAAAGTCTCATGTCTACAAAATAGTAATATTTGAATCATTGTCACATTTCCCTTTTAGGCAATTAAATTTCCTCTACAAAACTTTTTAAACATTGAAACTACAGAGTTCTAAAAGTAGAAATAGGAATTTGGAGATTTAAGTGTTTCTTGAACTTGGCAGCTCCAACATACACTTAGATACCTAAATGCCTATTTCAACTTTTAGGAATCTGATTTTTGTCAATAGTATTTCAGTGTTTTCAATCCAAATTTCATCTGCTATTTCTCTTTCTCTGTATCTGCATTTCTATAAAACACTTGCCATGGCTAGTGATCTTCTCTTACACAACTGAAAAGCAGTTGTCAGGCTACTGTGGATCTAAGATCTCCTATTATTCTTTTGTAGCTGTTCTGTTTCATAAACACAGCAGAAGTCTGTTTTATTTCTTGTGCTGTGTGACCTAACGTGGAATAAGAAATTGCCACCCTGCTGTATGATCCAACATGAGCTGTTTAGTGTGCAACATCACACTTGCAATCTTGGACCCATGCCTAAGCATACACTGGGAATCTAGACAACCACTGCCTCATAATTTGTTTATGTAGTTAAGATTGTAAATATTGGGTATGAATTACATTCTGAACACTTTTAGAATTCAGAGACTTTTGGGGAAAAAAAATCTATTTCCAAAGTATTTTCTTAATGGGCAAATACAGTTTAAATACAGGATGAATCACAAAGTGGTTGAGATTAGACAGGACCTCTGGAGATCATCTAGTCCAGCACCACTGCTAAAGAAGAATCAGCTAGAACATGTTACACAGAATCACATCTAGGTGGATTTTGAATGTCCAGAGAAGGAGCCACCGCAGTGTCTCTGGGCAACCTGTTTTAGTGTTCTTGCTTCCAGAGGTCTATGGTACCTGAGGCTTGCCTTTAGCAGTAAAGACTAAACTGGAAAAAGCATTCACTATCCTCTCCTCTGTGTCCTTTGTCACCAGGAGACCTACATCATTCAGCATCAGACCCACATTTTCTCTAATCTTTAATCTTCTTTTTACTACCAATGTCCTTGAAATCCCTTTCCGGATTCAATTCCAAGTAGACCTTAGCCTTCCTTGTCACATTCCTGCACACTCTAAAAATGAAATCTATATGTTTAAGACAGACAGCTACAAAAAAATATCTTTTTTGAGATAGTGAATACAAATTCTGTTGATTTTTTAAGTAAAATGTTCATATACCTTGTAGTGTAAATGTCTTATTTTAGCAATATCACCTTCAATTGATACTGATCTGACCAGTATCCTGGTAAAACTCCACTGTGCATATTTTTTTAGTTGTCTAAGAGTCCATGTAATCATCATAGCCTTGGTAATGGCATAGAATTTACTTAAGTTTTACAAGCTTGTACTTTATATATTTTTGATTTGTTATTGGAAACTTGAAACATGTAAGGATGAACAAGGTAAGTAACCTGTATATCAATACTGTGTACTTTCTTTTTTCTATATTGTAGGGCCTTTTCATAAATGGAAAGGAATATTATTCCTCTACTGGATATGTACTTAAATCTTCCATCTTGCATTTCTATGTGGAATAAGGTATAGGTTTTATTCTCTAGTAGACTGTGTTTAACCAATTTAAATCTGTTTTCTGCTGCCAGACATTTGCTACCACTTATTTTAAAGGTTATAGGTAACTAGGTTTCAATGAACATTATTGCATATTTCTTCCTTTGTATAAAACTTGCTAGACTTAAACTGTGTGAGGAATATTTCAGTGTGTTTTAAATAAGTGATTCAGCAACTATAGCAATACAATTCATATCTAGTAAAGATTTCTATGTGATCAGATCTATACTTTGAAAATTCAGTTAATACCTTATTCTTTCCCACTTCTTAAATTACCTTATTTTTTCAAAGTCAAGTAGCCCTAATTAAAATATCTCTGAAAAGAACTACCTTAATGTGCCTCAAAGAGCCCTTTAATTTTATGTATAGTTATTTGTGAATATGCTAGCTGGAATTCATGTTTTTTTCATCTTTAGATCTGAGTCAAAGTATCAGAAAAGTTTCATGAAACATTCTAATTTACAGCATTTAACTTATTTTAAACAAAAATATTTCCTTTATCAAAAGTTTTTATTCCTATATCTGTTAATTCATCTGCAAGTTTTTCAGCAAATTTCCTTCTGTGAAGGTCACATCTTTGAACAGGAATGACCCTATAGACTTTCTTGGGTAGATTTCAGTAACTTACATAATTTTCAATAAAAAACATCAGAATTTTATTTTTACCTGTTAGATAAAGTTTTGTTTGGGTTAGTAAACAGGTTGTGTATTCTATATATATTTGTTGGTCTGCTATCACATTCTGTGTTGTAGAAGACATCAGAGAATTTCTTACAGGATTCCATGGAATTTGCAACAATCATCTTTTGTAACTAGCTGGCTGTGCAGATTTTTCCTATAATTGCATACTCAGTGTTATTTATTAGGATTACTGACAGAAATGTTTGGAGAAAAATGATAGTAACTTAACTGCATAATATCCTGAATCTGTATCAGGTACTTGTAGATACTTGTGCTAAGCCCTTAGTTAAGGTGTTCTGTCTTAATGGAATATTTAAAACTAGGTGTTGTTAGCGTCTAGTCAAAGACACAAACTGCAGTCAGCATGGAATTTTTCTTCAAATTTATGAGCTATTAACTTAGGCTTTATTCTCCAGCAGTCTTGTGATTGGAAAATAGAAAAACAATGGAAAAGTATTTTTTAGCTTTTACACATAGTTTTGCTGACGTAACTGATTATTTTGCCTCAAAGAGATACATATATCTGTATTAGCCTTGGAACTGGAAGCTTTAACAGCTCTATCAGTTACTTTTATGAATCTGTTTATAGTCAGACATACACTATATTACTCTTTCAAACATCTATATCTTTTAAAACTTAGAATTGCATTATTCACCTCCAGTCAGATATATTTGGGCATTTATTCCTGTTAAGAGCCATTAACCGTAACATTTCAGTCTCTCCCAATTCAAATATGTAATGACAAATAACCTTGAAAATTTTTATTCAGTGGAATGCAAAATTTATCAGATATGTCCAGAAGAGTTCTAGCATTGAACATATCCTCAGTTGTTGCTAATTATGTTTTAATACCTGTTTGGTCTTAGTGTTTGTTGCTATTGTGTTGTTGTATGGAGATAAAAAGAGAAGTACGAAGGTCAGGCTTCACCTCTGCTCCTTAAGGAAATACACTTATTTTGAGAAGTGAAAGTGAAAACTTCCTGTGCTTCAAACTCTTTGTGTATTTGTGAAAAGAGTTATATTTTTTTTCCCCTTGTGCCAATGAATCTACAAAAGCATGCAGAAGCATGTATAAAGCTACAGGAGAATACTATTAAGACACAAGAAGAAGAATATTAAGTTACAGTAGTCCTAGCCACTACCAGTCATCACACCAATGTCTTCTTAAGGAAAATTGTCCAGTGCAATTTTCTGTCAAGATTCAATGAATTGATAATATATAGGCTAATTAAGAGGTGAGTTTATGTGATGATTTTATGAGAATGTGCTTGCTGCAAAGTTATGACCAGGTTAAGAGTCTGAAGTCATTTGAATTTTGAAATGAGAGACCCAAAGACAGGCTTTACTTAATGCAGGGGAAAGACTGAGATTTAAAGTAGGGGTTTTTCATGCTTTTTCACCTAGCAAAATCAATGAGTTGGGCAGGATTTTACTCCTTGATCTGGATGTATTTTGTGTATTTAATTTGATGTATTCAGTGTATTTAATTAGCCCTGGATGCACATGATTTCTTGAGGTTCTGCTTTTCTAAGTTTGAGTCTAGGTTTCAGGGGTCTATCTCACTCATACAAGTTGAGAACATTTTCAGAAAATTTGGAATATTCCACTAGAAAATTCACCCATTTAAACTCTTCTTCATATCTTAATTTTGTATTGATTTTTATAAAAGCAGGCTGAAGTATGTCACAGATAAGAGATGAGGAGTTGCATATCTGGAGTTTTAAATTAATCTATAAAATTGTGGTTTAAGACATGAATTTATGATTAAATTAGTCTTACGATGTCTTCACCAGTTAGACTCTCTTATGGAAAGTTATTTTAGTGTATTGGAGAAAGCAAAGGAAGTGGTCAATTTTGTTGTTGTTTTGGGGGAATTCCTTTTCCCTGTTAAATATGAAAGATTTTTCTTTCTGCATTGTTTCTGTGTTTTAGCTTATGAAGTTGTCAAACCTTTCTTTTGAATTTGAACAGGTGAGATGTTTTACTCAGGGCAGTAAGAGTTGTAGAAAAAATTATTTGTGGTGATCTCAACAGCAAAAGCTTTCCCTTTCTTCTTAGCATTGCTGAAAATTGCAAGCATTCTGGCGTCTCTTCCTAGCTGTCCATCAATCTTCATCACATTCTGGCACACAGAGTGGGTGGTGAGAGTTGAAAGAATTTCAGATTCAGGACAGCAGTTTTATCCTTAATGTTTCTCAGACTGAGAAAATTGCCGTCATAAACTCAGTCGTCCCATAATCTTCTTGTTCATCAATAGTAGAGCAGTAAAGAATTGAAATTAGAAAATTAGTGAAGCAAAAATATGTATATCTAATCATACTAGGGTCTGAAACAGTGTCTTCATCTCCTGGTGGAAAGGAAATCTTGAATCCGGGTCAGAGTATCAGCATTTCCCTGAAAATATCACCATTCCTGAAGATACCTGTGAAGTAATATGGGTGGTTCATATACTTTAACTTGTGTCTTGGTTTGAAAGACAGGTGTCTACCAAGGAAGGTGGGAACATCCCTTGGAATGGAGAGTATGACCCCCTTCCCTCTGAATCATTGTAACTCTGAAATTGAGAGGCTTTCAGGCAAAGATATGAAAAAGGAAATACCAATTCTTAACTAGTGTGTGTATGTATAACCAGGCAAGCAAACAACGGCCATGCCAACCCCAAAAAAGGGCCGAAATCCCAATGAAGTCTCTTCCCGCTCTTTCTGTGCTTTCCCCGTGGGGGCAGTTCCGGCCACAGCCGGCAGGGGGCGCTGCTGCTCCTGGTGAGCGGGGCAGGTGTGCTGATTCCCCCGAGCCTGCAGGTGGCGCTGTGGTGCGGCTCCCTCACACGGTAATGGCGGACGGGATGGCAAAAATCTGACCGTCCTTTGCCAAAGCCAAGACAGCAGGAGAGCCAGCGGCTGCCCCAGCCGCCCTTTTCCCAGCCCAATTCTCACAGTATCTCTGCCCCTCTGGGAGAGACCCTCAGATGAGAGAGTAACCAGCTGCATCCTTCCCAGGGCAACTTCTTTTCTCTCTTAAATACATGGTTGTTATTATCGCCTAGCAACAAAATGGGAGAAAATTCCCTGACAGAAAGAAAAAAAAAGGAACAACCCTAACCTCCAATACATGGTTTATAATAAATTATCTCTGTTGTTAACATGACAAAAATTGAGAATATTTACTGAAAAAAAGTTGTTTCTGTCTAAAATCAGAGATCTCTATACATCTCTTGTCTCTATTCTGTCACTGATCATGATATTATTAAACCTTAACAGTAAGTAAGGTTTGTTTGAGATGTTTTTGAGTCATTATGCCTGTGCAAATAATGTCTTTACATTAGGGAAGGAGTAAACCTGTATCTTCTTAGTGGGCCTTCTTGTAGATGGGGGTCTTGTAGAGGTCTTTGAATGTGAGACCTCTCCTATTAAGCAGGACTACTGGTTAATGATGGGAAGTCTCTCAGTAAGCACTTCTAACCAGCTCCCTCAGTACCTGTGGGTGAGTTCCATCTGGCTTGGCAGACCTATGTGTGACTACATGGTGTAGCAGGTCACTATTTGCCGTTTAATTTTGGGCCCATCATTCCTCTCCTCATCTCTGCCTTACAGCTCAGGAGTCTAAATATCCCCAGAACAAATTGTCTTTGTAAGACCGTACCTCCTGTCACAATCTTTCTGGAGAACAACAGTCTATGTTTATTCCAAAAATTTCTTTTAGAAACCAATACTAGTTTAGTTTCATATTAGTAGTTATTTTCTTTCTCTTTGCCTTTTGAAACAAAAATAAGCTATCTTGACAACTTAAGCTTACTATTATAAAAATACTTGAATACAGATGGTATTGGCAGCAACATTTTTTGGTTAAAAGCAGATTTCAGTATAAGTTACCATATCTGAGTGTGGCCTGTGATAATAGCAATATTATGATGCCAGACAAATTATTAGGAGGAATTTTATCCTCAAATGTCGTAACTGGAAATAGAGTTGTTTGAAACAGATTACTGGAAAACAATAGTTTCTGGCCAGCTGGTTATATTATGGAAATCTATCCAGTCTTCATTAGTTCAGTTCTTGTTTTGAAGGAAAGGTCTTATGGACAATAATATCTTCCAATAGTGATAGGTAACAAGGGACAGACATATGTGCAGAAGAAGATAAGTTTTGTCATTAGAAAAACAGCTGTTTCCAGTCTATTGTTAAGCCTAAAAAAGAACTTGTGATTTGTGTCCATGTATTATCTTGAACAGTGTTGAACACTGTCTTTAAACCTTCTATATTGGTCTTATATTCTTAGCTACCAAACGAAAGTAAAAACCCCATGTTATATAGAAAAATGTGCACATGAAGAATTCAGCAGTGATCTTTTGTGTGTTCTTAAAAAAATTAAGTGGGTTTATGCATTTTCTTCAAGTCTGTATATGGGTCAGCCTGTTTGTTTTTGAATAATGATTTAAATGGCCAAAACCTCAAATACACTTAAATAAAGTCCATGCATAGTTCAAGTGGACTTTTTTGGGTTTTTTCAAAAACCAATGATCACCACATAAAACTGATGGCATGCAGCTGTGAGATCAGTCCATTAACAGTAAGACAGATGTTTAAGGCATTTTAAAAATTACTAGGAGAACTGTCATAGCTTGAAATTTGTTTAGCTGTTACCTTTCATTTCATTCATTCATGGTAACAACAAATTTTTACCTTACTGTTAGGGAACATTTCTTTGCTATTATTTTTTAAAAATATGTTGAATTAAAAAGCTTGCTCAACATGGTTTGAAAAATAAATAAACTTGTTTATCAGCATCTATGCAGAAGTGAGATTATGATTCTGGTAAATAAAAGTATGCTTTAAAAGATTTGCTTTCTACTTTTCCTCTTCTTAAGAAATACCAGACTCGAACAGAAACTTCCAATTCTGAGGAAAGCAAAATATGATTTCTTTTTTTTTAATTTCAAAAATATTTTGCATTGACGCCATTTAAAATGTCAGATTTGTTAACAGACGGTGAGGTGTTATAAATAACAGGAGATAAAGTGAACCTGGGTTTATTGTTTTGTCATATTTGCTGTAGGTGAGGTGTTCAATTTTGTCTTGTATTTCCAAGGTTAAGATACATGGACATTTTATTATGCCTAGATCTTCAAATCCAATAGGAGATCAAAGTTTTTGGATTCCCGGTATTAAACTGTAAGACTTTGCACAAAGCATTCTTTTTCATCAGAGTTATAGTAATTTAAATTTAACTGAAATGTGAATTTGACCTTTTTTCTTCACTTAAACAAAATTTTATTTTTTGTCTGAGACTACAAATGAGTTCCAATTTTTTCTTGAATGACTGCATTGTCTTGAGCATATTTATAGATTTTTACATCCCTCTGCATGTAAATGTTTTCCTCTCTTCCAAATGTATCTTCTTTTAGTTACTCAAATTTTATAGTATGAGAGACATGAAAATTGTATTTTTCCTTACCTTTTTAATACATTTTTAATAAAATAATACTAATTCCACTCTGGTTATGTTAACCTGTATTTCTTGCATGATAAAATTGCATACAGGGTTAGTTTTACAGTTAACATGATGTGAAAAAAGCATGACAAGGGGACATATACAAGACCATATATAAAACCACATCTTTCTTTGCTACAGTTTTCTAGACAGTCAGCATATCTGATGGCAAGCACTGGTTCAGTGGAGAACACCATCAAGGTTGTGAAATGGACAGGTCAGAGGTATCATTTACATTGGGAAATAAAAATTCACTTTAAGTAGAAAGAAAAATGTTTTTGACAGTTGCATTTCTTGGTTCACCAAATGTCTGCTCAAAGCCAAATTGTCTGATCAAAATCCAATGCTATTCTTGTATTATTACACACAATGGAAAATACTTGGCCAGAGGTACTTGCTGTTTCATTGCCCTAACAAGGTAGTTTCAGCAAAAATTCCAATGCCAGTGACAAAGCTTTGCTGCAAAGCCTTGTACATAGCCTGAAGTAAAATTGTCATGGTTTCTGATTTTCCGCTGACAGCATGTTAAAGTCTACTCCTTGTCTCCCTCACAATTACTCTTCTGTGGATCTACTGATTCATCAAGAAATCATGTCCATATCTCCTCCTACCTTACTGGACTGAGTGACATTGTATGTGATAAGTACTTTTCTTTTTGTTTGTTCGTATGTGTTTCAGGGGCTTTTTGCTATTTTGTTTTTTGAGGGTTTTTTTGTGTGTTTGTTTGTTTGTTTGTTTGCTTTGTTAGGGTTTTTTTAGGTTGGTTGGGGATTTTTTTGTTTGGTGTGTTGTTTCAGATTTTCTTTATTTATATGTTCTAAAAAATGCTAAGGAAGTGAGTACATTTTTTACAGTTTTCCTATTCAAGGAAATAATTATAGTATTTGCCTCCATCATAAGCAAAGAATAGTCAGATACAATGAACAGGAGATGGATTCCAGATCCACACTCTCATTTTCAAATTCTTTATCACATATAGGAAAGCACACTCTATTAAACTAACCTGTCATCAAAATTTATTTCTTTCATTGTATATATTTCTTTACTATAGTGCAGTGCAAATTTCAGCTCTATATAACAGAGCATTTATAAGTAAAAAAAGCTTTCTTTAAACCTTTCTTATGTTTTCACAACTCATTAATCACTGAATCCAGAATCTCAGAATTAGTGAATTTGGAGGGGTCCACTGGAAGAAATCTAGTCCAACCTCTCTGTTTGAGCTGCATCCCCTGCAAAACCTTATTGAAGATTGTGTCCAGATGGCTTTCAAATATCTCCAGGGAAGGAGACTCCTCAACTTTTTTGGAGAGCCTGTTCACATTCTTAGTGACCCTCACAAGAAAGAAGCAAAAGATCTGAAATCAAACTAATTCAAAAAACTAACTAAAGAATTTTTTTCTCTGACTTGTGAAAGAAGAGAATAAGGAGGAAGGTATATGTTAGGTCAGCCCTATTTGGAAGGTTAGTCTTGGTACAATATTTACTTAATAGAGTGTGATTAATATTGGGAGATGAAAAAAATCTAGGAGGTGTTAATTATTTTGTTATGAAGACATACATACACCTCCACAAAAATGAAAAAGCACCCACTACAAAACAAAAAATGTTAAGAACAGAGTCACTTATACAAAAGTAACTAGTACAAAACTAGTTAACACTGGTATTAAGGCAGTCAGAAGGATGGAACAATCATGAGCAGAGAGCTCATCATTTGAAGAACCTTTCCCCCCTCCCTCTCCCCCCTCCCCGCGGTAAGATCAAGCCAATGTAAACACTATCCAATTCAATACTGTTTTCCTCATTCTGTTAGATGTCTTTGGGACTTAAAACACTGATACAGCTTCTTTTTATTTATTTTTATAGCACCAGGAAAAATATTTTGGTCTATGATCCATGATTCCCACTAGGAATTTACTTAGAGTTACTGGGATATGGAAACATTAACACCCTACAATTCCAGAACCCATTTAAAATCATTTGAAAATATTGGGAGAACTTCATATTTACATGTACCACAGTACAAGTAGGTATGCATCAGAACCTCATAAAAGTGATAAAACCTTCAGCTATGCTTATTTGTATCTAGTCTGTACAACTAAGCATTTTATTTGGACATCTGCTGATCTATTCTTTCACAGTATGGGAAAGCAGGTATTAAATATTTCTGTCTAGTTCTTTGGGGTTCTTAAATTATTATATTTCCAGGAACTGATGAATTCTTCATCTATATTTCTGTTGGGTTTTTAATGATCTTACTCAGATCTATGATTGCACTTCTTGTAGAGTTCTGTGGGATCCTCACTTGGGTGTGATTTGATTTCTTTAGGTAGTTAGTTTTGTGTGCACTGTCCTGCATACCTTCTTTAGAGAGTAGTTTCCTCTTCTTCTCATAATTAACCAAACTAATTAAACAAAGACTTTTTTTTTCTCAAAGAGAGATTTAAACATGTTAGGGATTATTTGATTAGGACTATTGACATGTGACTTGCTTGTGACTTGCTGTTCTGACTCGGGGTCCTAGTGTTAATAACATTGTTTGCATGACATCAATATATAAACTCAAGTCAGGAAACTGAATGATTGCCTAAGTGTCTGCAAGCTGAGACTAGTAAATGAGTCAATTCTAGCACAGTCAAATGTGTATCAAGTGCTTCAAACACACCAGCCTAATACTTAATTTGATCGTGTGCTAATATAGAAAAATATATTGTAGCAACAGTGGTTTTTATTTTTGTATTTCTCCTTGAAATTACTGTGCACAAAAGAGAAAGCCTGAAGAAAATTAAGTAATATAGGCCTTTGCACATAATAGATCCTACCAAATTATAATTATTCCTCTTGTCCAACTCTCTCAGTGTTTATAAAAAGGCAATATTTTATTTTTATATCTACAAAAAAAGTATGATTGCTTTGGGAGAGAAAGTATTTAAAGTGTTATGCTCAGCAGTTTTTATTACAGAAGTTTTAAGTTATGTATTAATAGAAAGGTATTTAGGAAAAAAATCTTACCTGCCTGTACAGCCTGAGTTCAAGGAAGTATTGAATTACTCATGAATATAACTTTGCAAGAATAAAAATCTAAATATAATAAAAATGTAATTTTTAATTCTAGTTTTACAAACTGTTACATATTAGTGTTTACAAAGTTAGTGAAGAAATGACTGTGCTCAGGTCAGGTACCTAATGGCTTTCAGAAACAGTTTATAATGGAAAGTTCCATGAAACACCTCATAGGCCACTTGTTTGGTTTAGCTTTATAGTCTTGCTAAATTTTCTGCTAGCTGAAAGTATGTAGCTGCAAATAAATGCACATTACGCACATTTTGAAAAGACTAAATTGTTTTTAATCTATATGTTAATGTGCTCTCAATGTACTGTGGCATTTTCTCTTTTATAATATTACTGATGCAACTGATAACACACTAAATGCTATAATAACTGAAACACAAAAATTATTACTAGAGAAAATTATTCATTACATTTGAAATACCACTTGGAAATGAAAATCAGAAGTGATAGAGAAAAAATTGCAGAAGGAATGTTTTCCTCTTAATGACAGCAAACATCAATACTTTGATCAAATAAAATAAATTATTTACTATGTATAAAACCAGCTTTCTCAGATATTGAGCAAAAGTCTCAGAAAACCCTTTAAAAGAGGATTTTTACATGGTGTAAGCCAAGATTTTTAATGTTCTACAAGTGATTTGGCGGCATCAGATATCATAATCAAACGTTTCCTGGATTTTCCTTATAAAACTAGAGTTTAATGTGGTGTAAATATACAGAACATAAAAATGAGCAGCACATGAACATGGCTCAGAATACCTTTTTTTGTGCATAGCTTTCATCAGAAACATGTTCATATATTCTTTTAGACTGCTGTGGTTGGTTTTGGTTTGAATTTTCTGGTTAATGCACTCTTTATATGGTGGTTTCACATTCGTCAAAATTTGTTTGCTAACTGGGAGATAGGATTTTGGGAGAAAAAGGCAAAACAGGCTCAACTTAAAAGTAAACTGATAGTATATTAACACACAGTAAGGAAAAGAAGAAATGAAACTTTCAAAACTCTTTTCTTCCCCCCACAAGTGTTCACTTTCCTACAAACAACATAGAGACAAAACCTGTAACATTCAGTCAATTTCACCACTTAAATATAGTCTTTCATTAATTCTTCAGGAGAGGAGTCTCTTGTTTACTATGGAATTCTCCCACTGACAACCTAGAAAAAGTTTTCTTGTGGGTCGGAACTCTTACAAAAACAGCCGCCCAGGGAAAACTTGCTTCAATGTGGTCTCTTCTTATTAGCAGTTTCCCAAACTGCCTATGGGTCATGGAACTCAGGCATTTGGGGTGTCACTTTTTAAAGATAATCAACTTTAAAGCAAAGAATTTCTCATCTTAAGGAACAGAGAGGTCTTCACACTTCTTTCACTGGTGCAGAACCTTCTCATTTCTTTCTCTCTGTTCAGGCATCTCATGGGACCGTACAGTCTATCACAAACACCTTTGCTCACAAATCCACAAATCATCTCCCCAAATGCATATTTTTCTGTGAATTAAAAAACAATCTACCAATAGAGTTCACTTCCATAGCTCAAACAAGAAAGTCCAGCCAGCAGGCAACTCCTTCATCCTTCTTCTAATTAATCCTTTTCTCACTCCCTCCATCTGACTGTTATGCTAAGTCTTCTCTGTGCTCAATCACTTTGTCTGTTCTCCCTCTGGGAAGAGCCAGTACTTTGGAAGTCCCATCTCCTGGCACAAAGGAGTTAAAGTTTGCCCAGGCCTGCCATGGTCACGTGATCTCTGCTGGGCGGCAGCCAGGATTTCCAAAAGCCGCGGGAATGCGGGAAAAACTCAGGCCGGCAGATCTCGGAGCAGCCCAGCTGATGAAAGGTTCCTTGCCCCCCGCCCCTCGGTCCTCATTCAGGGTGGGCCCAGCTTGGAGCGGCTGCAGGCTCTGCTCCCTCTGCGGGGAAAGGGCCCAGGCCCACGGCCAGGCCTCGGGCCAGCTCCCTCCTCCCCCCATAGGGGGAGCGGCAGGGTGTTTTACAGCTGCTACAAAAACAGTCCGGGTCGGAATGGGGGCACATCATCCCCTCTCTCCCAGCCTGGGAGTCACTGCGCCAGGCGAGCCTCCCGTGAAAGTCCGGGCCATCACAGCCTCCTCCAAAGGAGAGAGCCAGGACTGCCTTACCTCCTTTGAAGGCGGAAAGAGTAAAGAGCAATCCCAGCCTTCCTTGTAACTTTTAAGGCTGTGTGACCCAGAGGTATATCCCTGCATGCAATTGGCTATTTTGGTTGTCAGTGCAAAGAAAACCACCAATTGCACCTCACCATCTGTGCTAAACCAACACATGGACATAGTCCAGAATATTTGTTCTTGATTTGGTTTTTACCTTTTTTTTCTATTTGTATTTTTTTGACACATTTCTATTACCTGCTAGATCCCTCCGACATTCTGTATCTTAAACAGCAAATATGCTTCTTGAAAGCAAGAACACCTGATTTGTACATGGAGTTTTTTCAGCTCATTAGAGCACTGGTATCGATTACATACAGGCCCTAAATACCCCACTTACTTATGCAACATTCTTGAGTGATGACACTTGTTCACAGGATATAAATGAAGAGCAAGATACTTGGATCTTAACACAACTTTGATAACTAGTTTTTGGGGTTTTATCTTTCATTACATTTTATGTCAGCATTTCTTCCCATTACAGGTGCAATTTGTTCCCTTGGTAGGATGAAAAATGCAGTTCTTACGATGTCTTTTTTTCTTTTTCCTCAAAATTCAATTAGCAATTGGAAGATGCCTTTGCTATGTACACACACATGTGATGGGTAGCTAGAAAATTTTAGGATCCTAGGTAGAGTCAAGTGGATGCTCAAGACCAAAATCCTCTTGCATACTCCTTGAAAATATAGCACATAGACTGATAAGAAGGCTTCACAATGTTCATATTTCTAAAGTCAAATTAGTTCTCCAAACTACTTCTCTGGCTTGTCTTTTTCAATAAATTAATTACTTCTCCCTCTTCACCTTGTCCCACTCCCTCTGCCTGATTCCGTCCCTTTTTTTTACTCTCTCTCACTGTCATTCTCACAGAAGTCAAGAAAAACCTGAGAAAGCACAGTGAAATATTTTACATTCTCAGGAAGAATCTGAAAAATTGATTAATCTTCCTTAATTTACATATTTTTGAATATTCTAAGTTTTGACAGTCATGGCAGGTTAGTATTGCTATAGAGGCTTCATGCATTTCCTGCTGTGAATATTAATGTATCCAGATATTCAGATCTTAAATACAGAGGTAATTTTGAATCTAGATAAATTTCTTTTTCTATTTGTCTTTCTTCTACATAGACAATCATAATTCCTCAGAGTGGTAAAAAAAAAAAAAAAAAACCAAAAAAACCCCACGAAGTTGTTGCACACAACCTACAAGAATTATCATCCAACTTTGTGCTTGTCATCCGTCACATAAATATTCCATTTAACTCTAATACTTGTCTTTGTAGTTGATTTTCCACTTACATTTGGGAATATTGTCTGAATAATGGCAAAGTTACCATCCTAGTCTTGGAAAATACCATAGTGGTTTTGAGCTCAACAGGCAATTCTTTAAGGAAACAGAAAGCTGAAACTGGGTGTGGTTGGCGCTGCAAATATCCCTCAGGAATGGTGGTATGTCACATCTATTAAGAAGATACGTATTGTAGGTGAACTTCATTGTGAAACAGTATTCTTCTTCAATTTTCTTTGTATTCCTTACCATAGTGAGAAAAGTTGTGTATTTTAAGTGCTATTCAGAACCAGACTGTGTAGCCTTTCATGGGTTTTTTGGCTGTTCAGAGGGATTGGCTGCCATTGAGATAGAAGTAGTTCAATCCAGTGTGTATGAAGCTGTATCATGGTATTTAACCATGTGTATTCAATTAGATCAAAAGGATTTCTTCTTTCATGCTGGTAACTGATTAAGAACTGCTTCTTATAGAAATGTGGGAAAGAACCTTGTGTGTGAGATGTATACACTTCAAAATGATTCTGTGTCATTCTAAAAGAACAAGTTTTGACTGGATGTGACAGTTTCAATGGGAAATCAGATATGTTTCAGACTTTCAATAAAATAAATGGAACTGTATGATTTTCCTGAGACAAAACATGCTATTGAAGGAGTGCAACAATCAATAAGCAATAAATAGTGAATCAAGAGCTGTTCTTAAACTGACTTACATTATATTATTTTGTAGAGATTGAGTTTCTCTGTAGGACATCTTTATATTCTTAATATTGTAAGAGATCATGTAAAATTTCCAGTTTGTTCCTTCTGTGTGCTGGATAGACAACCTAGTCATTAGAGTGTGCAGTGAGCATTAAGGGATCATTAATGCTGCAGACAATTTAAAAAAAACCAAGATTTTTTTTTTGGTTTCTTATTCTAAAAGGATGCTTTCATATTTAATTTCCCCTTTCTCAGTCAGTGGGGTTGAACTATAGAGAAAATAGTATAAGAGGGGTGGAAGTTGTACTTAGTATTATGAAATAGTCTTTAAAAATCCAGTATAATTTCTCTTGTAGCCGTATGTTATTTCAGACTGGAGAGTTTATTGATCAATTCTGTGGAATGTAATTTGGCTCGGGATAATATATTTCATTTTCTATGAGTTGCTTGATTAGCCTGCTGTCATAAGTATCTTGAGCAGGGTGGATTCTTTTACTATTTTATAAATGGCTTTTACAGACTTTGTTTTGTTTCTGAAGTATTTTGGAATTTTTTATTTGTTTGTTACTGTAAAACTTGATTTGGGCTTTAATTTAACGTGAAGCTCACTAATGATCTATGATTAAAATTAAAACTTTTTTTATTACTGTGTCTCAGCATATGTCATTTAAGCACAAGATTAGATGCAATTACAAATTAGAATTTTGTCAGTGTATTTTCATGGTGTGGAAACATTTATTTTGTTGCTGTTACAATATCTCACCTTGAAATTAGAATGTGGTAGTTGTTCTGTTGGTGCCAAAGTCATTTTATAGAGATGAAATTAGTATAGTGGATTAGTTCAGTTACAGTGTAAATAATCAGTAGTGGGATTTCATCAGGGTGTAATCAGGGTGTAAAGTGAAAAAAAAGCCACATTTTTTGTTATGAATGTCCCTAGTAAAAATAAGAATTAAAACTTAAAAGGCATTTTCACCCATTGATTATTCGTATGATTTCCAGGATTAATGGAGACACAAGACAGAAAAACCACCTATTTGTTTTAGTATGACTTTTATCTTTCTTTTTTTCTCAGGAAATGTGGGTCAAGCACACTCACTCAAGTCATTAGAAAACTCCATAGATTTGTCTACCATCTTCTTTAGTAAGTTTGACCTACTAGTCCTCTGTTGCCTATGATACAAAATCTCACATGGAAGAAGAACATAATAGATTGCAGACATTATATTTTGGTAACAATTGAACAAAGCATAACATTTGATTATCATGCAGATAGTATTTGAAATATCTTTTATATATTAAACACATAAAGAAGTTCCAGAAAAAAAGTATTTTGTCTAATTAAGTATTTTGTCTAAAATGTGTGCTCTTCTTGAGGCAGGGTGGAAATTTGATTTACTCCTAAACTTAATTTGTTCTTGTAGTTGCATTAAACATGGCCAAGAAAGCAATTTGTTAATTTCTGTGAAGAGCACAAAATACCTTTGGTATGGAAAGATTTCTCCATAAAAGTAGTGCTAACATTTGAATGCATTTCAGTCTAGATAAATACTGAATCTATTAGTCTCACGTACATTCGGGCTCAGTCAATATTTTTTTAAATATGTTTTAAATAAATTTCAGTATGTGAAATATTAAGGGAAAAATCTGGGTTACAAAAGTAGTTTTATTCATATTTTACATATGATGAAATTTGAAATCAACAAGGAATATGGAGTCAAATCTTTTTTCTCAAAGAAATATTGCACTAAAAAGGAATCAAACCGTTTTAAGGTATCAGGAGAGACATCATGTAACTAGTAAATAAGAAAGTAAATGATGTGGTCTTTAGAACAGCAGTTATATATGTCCAGATGTGTATTTAAGAAAATTAAAACAATAGTTTTCATTTCTAGAAATATTTCCAGCTTTTCAGCATTTAAATTCCATTCCTAGAAAACATTGGCATTTCATGGCTTTTTCTTTCCATTCTTCCAAGGAGTATATATTTTATCATCAGAAATTATTCTAAGCATTTTTTTAATCTTTAAATAATTGAGATATTTTCATTGAGTTACTAAATTTAAAAAAAAAAAAAAAAAAGAGAAGAAGGAAATTAATTCCTGACATAGATATCAGTTTCAGCATTTTGTTGTTAATGACCTTGGTTTGGTAGTAATTTTTTTACCTGGTTGTTGGAGTGCGTGTCTCTTTGGTCAGCCCGGTGTTCGGCTAGACCTCCCAGCAGCTCCGACACGCCACAACAGGACCAATGTGTGAGTCTTGGCTCAGCAGCCCCTGGACTTTCGCTGTCACGGCCGTGGTGTAAATGAAAGAGGGGACTCTCAGAGGGTCAGGGGGGACAGAGGTTTATTCGGGGTCACAGGGGAACCCCTTACCTCCTGCCCCATGCCTCAGGAGAGACCCGGACAAAAGGCTACAGGGGGGTTTTGTCCAGGACAGATTCAAGGGGTGGGTACAAACTACAAACCAATAAAACAAAGCAAAGTACCAAATGCCAACTGAATTACCTAACTCCTAACAAATCAAGGTAATTTGGGGATGGGTCTCGAGGGAATCTGCCAACTGCTGTCCGAATCTCTTTGAAAGTTCTGGACCTTGAAGATAGTAACTTAATGATGGACAGGGGAAGAAGGAGAGGATGGGCAGGGAGCATCATGGGGAAAGGACCAATAGGAAACAGTCTCTGGGCAAAGACCAGAGAGGCACAGAAACTCTTATCAACTTATGATAAGAGAAAAGCTCCAAGACAAGGGGCCCATATGGGGTAACTAGAGCTATACTAACTTATAACAAATCCTTTTCTAAAACATGGAAATCTTGCAAACCCACACATGGTGTCTTTGCTATTCTAACACTAAAAAAGCAAAAGTCTGGCAATTCTGGAGCATGACAGGTAGGACTGGAGCAACCCTCACCTAGTTTTGTTTGCCTGTCACTCCAGTGAGCTCAGCTGCTTGACTGTCTGATACTGTGAATTTCTGGGAATTCATATGCAGAATTTGCCTCTTACTGGGAACAAACTAGTAGCCTTCTGGATTACCTGCATCCAATGTCTCAAAGCAAAAAACAGTAGGCAGTGAGGCTGGTCTGTTGAAATTAGAGTTTTATTGTGGGTATTGGTTTCAATGTCATTTAAGCTTATTACACTTTAATATAATCATGGTCAGCTCTGATCAGCCCCAACATAATTTCTCATTCTCAGATAAATATGCACAACTTTTAGGGCCATGTCTTAAATTCATATCACTTTTTAAAACAGACTCAATTAATGAACATTCAGAAGCTGTGTGTATAATGTTATGTGATTTCATTGAAAGCAAATATTTTTGTATCATGTGGCAGTAGTTTAGATTTCACAGTGAAATGAAAAGGCTTTATCTTGTCCCATTAAGAAAGAGAGAAAAATAGGAGTCTCCCATTAGAAAATATTTCCATCCCAGTTACATTCACGTACTTGAAGACATTATCCTCTTCTGAACACTTTCCACAAATCAGTCCACTGCTGTCTTAGCAGATTTAAGGCCTCGTAATGCAGAATTCAGGAGGGGGAGGGAAGAAATTACCATTATATTACTGTTATGCTCCTGGAAGGTGATGTAAATTATTTGACTTAATTCCTGATAATAAATTTTCAGGAGTACCAAATTAGTGCATAAATATACCATCCTACAGAGGACTATTTAAAAAGGAACTGCAGTAAAACTCCTTTTAGCAAACCCAGTTTAATTCTCAAAAGACATTAATGGAAAGAAAAAGGTATTATATATGAGAAGGGCATATGGAAAGTTTTGCTATAAACAGCATTCCACTGTTCAAGAGCTTTATGAGCCACTTAAATTTCCTTTGATCAGGTTAGCATTTAAGCTGTATTTATTACTTTTTATAACAGTACTGGGTTACTGATACTGTGGGGTGTCATATATTTCTACTCTTACTGTCTTCTAAACTGAGATCAATTTTACCAAATCCTAAAACTCATGAGAAAAAAAAATCTAAGAGCAGAATGAAAAAAATTAGCGTCTGTGGGATGATAAAGATTAGTTCAGAGACTGTGATAATGAGGAAAACTTGAGATGATCGCTTTATATCCAAAGTCTTTCAGGATCGTAATATTGAAGTTGTTCTTGATATTAAGTAAAAAGACCTTTTTTATTCTTATTTGCTAAAATGGGTAATATGCTTAATAACATTTAACTGCTGCTTTCTGTCAAGAAGAGTGAAATATAAAAACATTCTAAAAGAGAGTGAGGAAAAAAGGAGTCCAAGGAATCTCCAATAGAAGGAGTACTTAGGATACAACATCTGTAAGGAGCAGTAAGGGGTAGTGAAGAGGCTGTGAGGGTATTCCCAAGACAGTCATGATGTATAAAGTAGGGAGTGTTTTTCAATTGAGTAGTAAAGCACAACACGCTTTTTAACCTGAAAAATCTGCTTGTGTTGAACGGAAAAATAGCAAAATTCTCATCTGAGCTGATGAATTTATCTTAAAGATGTTTAGATTAAAATTAAAAAGGACTTTTTTTCTTATATTTTAAGTTTTCTACAGTTTGTCTTATATTCATTTTTTAAATGGAAGAGAAGTATCCAAAGTGAGTGATTTGTAGATTCAAGTCAACTGAATTTCAATAACCTAGAAGGATAAAAAATAAGTAAATGTACCATTAATGTATTAAAAAAAAAAATCTCAAACAAAAAATATGTTTGAATGCTTTCTTTACCTGTATATTTCATATTTACATAAAATTTACAAAAAATAAATAATACATTATTCCCACTGTACACTACTTGGATGAAAACAGAAATAGAAATCTACAGCAGATGAGTGCCCTACACTAGATTTTTAAGTTCACCAATTTCTTTGAAAACTGATAACTTTAACAATGCTATTGCCAATATCCTCCTATAAGTAATGTAAGAGCATATATTTGTAATCTACCATGTATTCAGGCAGAGAAACAAGTCACTTTTTAGTGACTTTATTAAACCACAGACTAAATAGAGAAGCTATCTTTATTCTGGCAGAGCTCCTCATTCCTAACCTAAAAATGCCTCTTCCACCAAAGGACACTGTATTACAATTTCCAGTCTTAGATGGAAGCTGGTAAGGCTCAAAACACAAAAACTAATTCCAGATTTTTGGCTTACAGAATGACAGAATGCTGAGCCTTTCTGTTAGAAACTGAATTAAGATCAACAAAATCTTCCACATGCAACCTTTGTCTATATTACTCAATCACTGCTAAGTTTAAGTGAATTTAAAGTGTCACCTAGAAATGAAAAGCTGCTTTTCCCATTTCTTGCTCACTTCAGTGTCTCAATTCATACATGTGTGTAGTATCTCTGTCTTGGTCAGGTGTACCAAAGAGCAATGACTTCAATGTATGAATTAATTGGGCTCCTGACAGTTACAATTACAATGATGACAATGACTTAAATGGCATGGAAATAATTTTAAATCTCTAAAAGCCGCTTTTATCAAGTTATAGTTCATTTTTGTTGATTTACTTGAGTAGTGGTTCAAGATATTCCTCAGAGATGTGCTAGAATCTGAGAGAGTTCTACAATAAAAATGATATACTGTGTAGCAACAGCTATTCTTCAACTGCAGTCAAGATGGAAACTGCTCTGCACTGTATTTTATGTTGTGTTTTCTCTTTGTGGCCTGCCTTTGATTTTGTTTGTGCTTTATATCATAGGATCAGTTTGTCCCTAGAATTCTGTAGGGAAACCTCTGATACCTTTTGTTTATTTTCTCAGATCATATACTACACTCTAGTGTGTGTCCTAGGGAAAATCATTTGTACTTCAAGATTATTTTGTTAAAAACAGATGTTTGCAGTGCAAGACTTAAATAAGATTTCATTACAAAGCTCACGTCTATGTTAAGCTTATATCTGTGAACCTGAGGTATTTAATCTAAAGTTTTTTATGCCAGACAACTCCTACTCTGAGTGTGGGATCGGAGAAGGATTTTCAGATAAACCTGTTTATTTTTGATAAGGAAAAGTAACTTTGCTACCTAAAAGTGTAATTTTCAGAACTGCTGTTTCAGGATTTGTAGCATTCAGCATCAGAACAGATGTCACACGTTTGTAAAGGCTTATGTCATGTCCATTAATAGAAACTTTCTTTTGCACTGGAAAAATATCACTATTTTTGTGTCATTGCAAACATGAAAAGCCAAGGTATTTGTAAATACTTCAGTTTAATTCCTTTTGCAATAACAAAACAATTCTAAGATAACTGATTCTTCAGGGACAGTTTACATCTAGGTGAAAAGGATTGTCTCTGATTCAACAGCACTGAAATCAAATTTCTAATCGATATAAATGTCTTTAAGTGGAAAATGTTGCCTGCTATTTCTTTGTAACTCTAATTTTTGTAATTTTTGCTTTCCAGTGTAAGTGTCTATGACATATGTGGAGTTGTGAGAACAGAATAGTAATCAATAAGGTGCAGTTGATATCTACAGGCTTGGATTTTCCTAATATTCTACCCTCAAGTAATTGAGAGAAGTTAGCACTGCAGTTCCATAGAACCAGCATTACTTGTGAATAGTAAACAAATTGTTGTGGCATATTGTGAATATATGTTAATTGTAGTACAGAGAATTAGCTTTTAATTAAATAATCAATTGAAAGTGTTCCTTTAATTCAGTTCTCTAAAGAATGTAGGTCTGTACTTGTGCTGCTAAACTCAAGAGAGAGATTATTAATCGGCTCTTGAGAGAGATTATTAATATTTCTCATCTTGCTAATGGCAAGATTCCTCATAAGAGGAATTAAATCAGAATTCTATCCTTTTTGGTAAGATTGCTGAGAATTTTCCTTTCTACTCAAACTTCAAAAATAGCGACAATATGAAACAATGGTATGATGTCTGATCATCCTACAGCACATTTTATACTCTTACATAGAAGGCACTTGTCCTGTGTAGTGTGAAAATTAAAGATTTCATATGTATACTTTCTGAATACTTAAAATTTAGGTTACTTTAGCACACTTTATCTTTATGGAATATAGTTCTCATCAAAAGTTCAAATGCCAAAATCATGAGAAAATCTGGGTAGAGTAGGTACACTAGTATTTTTGCTGTTGTGGTTTATTGATCACTTTGGATCACAGCAATGGTAAACAGATGGACTCAGAAAACTACCAAACATCCCCCCCACCCCCCAACAAACTTAACAGGTTTTGCATTTAAAAAATAGTCATCTACTTAAACATTTAAAAACCACCCTAATGTAAAAATTTATATTCTATTACTTGTCAATATTACATTGATTTTTTCGGTAAATTCCTGAAATTGTCATTTTGCAAAAGATTAATTATGATTTATTTTTAAATCAATTATATTTTTCATTAGAGTTGTATCCCTTGATGGTTTTTTATCTACCATCCTGTCTGAATTTCATTACAGACAACATTATTTTCTGCCTAACATTCATTACAACAGCTTGCATTGTTGCCTTTCTCCATGTATTCCAGTCCTTCAGAAAAACTGCTTTTTTAAACTTCATTCAGTCATCTTTCCATGTTGAAAGTTGTTGACCACCACAACAATTCTGAGATCTTCTAGAATTATAGCTGACATTGAAAACTCTTAGATCTATAATGAAATAAATAAATGTTAGAAGTGGAGCTGTTAGCACTATCTTGGTTATGTCTTAAATGAAAGGGATATGTTAATATATAAATACTAATGGATTTGTAAAGATTAATTTTAATAAGTTATTAAAGATACTAATTACAAATTATCGTAGTTTGTCTTTACTTCTTAAATTTAAAATATCCTCTTATACTTTCCTACCTCTGCCGTTCTGTTATATCATCATTTTTGCAATTCAGGTGCCTTTCTTATCTTTATCTTCTTCATATCTTCCTCCTGCATCTCTCTCAAAGCTATCATGCATACTGGAAAATCCAACAGTACAGGTGAGGGATTAATACTTTTCAGATTGCCTGTACAGTCTATTTGTATTTCATTATGTCAAATAATTTTGACATAATGCCTCTTCAAAAAATTTCCCAAAGGAACCCTGTAACCTCATCTTTTCATGTTTTTCAGGTTGAATTGTATCACATTTACTCCCAGAGACCCTCCTTTTATTTGCAGTGGCACCTGGTGAAAAAAAACAGTATTTATTTCCTTGATTGTCCACTGATGGATTTGTTCCTTGAGTAGAGAAACAAAAATTTAGCCCCAGGTTATGTAAGTGAATTAACCATGTGTCGAGTTTATGGTAATAAAATTTTAGAAATTTGCCTTTTAGGATATTTTTGAGTATGACAAGATTTGATATTTTTTAAGAACCTGCTTGTTACATGAATCAAGCCAATATTGGAAACAAACAAGCAAGCAAACCCAAGCCCAAAAAGACCATAAAGCCAACCAACCAAAGCAGCAATGAAGCAACCACCAAAACCCAGCTTGATGGCAAAGAAACTTTGCAGCTTATTTTGTAGTGGAATTTTGGATAGTTTTACGTGTTCTTTTCAGTATCTACAGACTGGAAAAGGGTATGGAAGATAATCTGTTCTCTTATTTCAAAATCAGATATTCAGAAATTAAATGCCATTAAGCAAATTTCACAGATTCACAGAATAATCTGAGTTGGAAGAGACCCATGAGTATTGTTAAGTCCAGCTAGTGGCCCTGCCCAACACCATCCCCAGAAGTCACAACATGTGCCTGAAAAATTTAATTTAGTACTATTACCTTTTCTTAATTTATGATAATGACTAAAAGAGTATTCAGAGACTCTGAAAAAAAAAATAGAATTGCACTTCATCAACATTCTTGACAAAAATAAGTTAAAAGAAAGCTTGAAATAATTTTGTTGCATTTTACTTTTTATTGTAGCTGTGGGTGAGAAGCCTGTGATTTTAAGGGTTTTTTAACAAGGACTTGAAAAGTCCTGACCTGAAATTATGAGATAAAACTCATAGAATGAGGTGCTGAAGACTGTTAAAAGCAATCATTTGCAGTACTACTGGCAACATGGAATTGTAGATATTTTATACATTCATATACATTTTTCTACATATAATACAGTATTTTATTGAGTGTTTAACTGTATTTCAGTTTATTATAAAATTTATTATTCAAATAAATACAGAAACATAGAATGGTTCATGTGGGGAGGGACTGTAAAAATCATCCAGTTGCAGCACCCCTGCCATGGACAGGTTCACCTTCCACTAGACCAGGTTGCCCATCCAAACTGGCCTTGGACACTTCCAGGCATGGGGCATCCACCGCTTCCTGAACAAACTGTTTCAGTGCCTCATCACCCTCAAAGTAAAAAATGAATTCCTAATTAATACGTAATATTATTCTATCCTCTTTTAGTTTAAAGGCATTCTTTCTTGTCCTGTCGCCTCATGCTCTTGTAAATAGCCTGTGTCCATCTTTCTTGTAGGCCCCCTTTTACTGGAAGGCTGCTCTAAGGTCTCTCTGAAACCTTCTCTTTTTCAGGCTGAACAGCCCAGCTTTCTCAGCCTCTCTTCATAGGACAAGTGCTCCAGCCCTCAGATATCTTCGTGGTCCTCCTCTGGACGCAGGAGATTCTAGCCTTACACAGACCTATATTATGGGAACAATAAAAAATGGTGAAGATAAGATCTTGAAAAGCCTTATCATGATCTCAATGTAAAATTTCCATTTTTTTAAAATCTTAATTAAGTTACTAGTTAATTTGCATTATTAAAAGTGTCACCTGACATTGTTAGGATGATATTGTGCTGATTGGTGACCTTTTAGTTCTGAAGGGTAAACCCAAACAACTAAGCAAAATGCATAATTGTGTTGGATGTTCCTTAGTTTTTGCAGTGTTTCTTTAACTCAGCCAATACAAATTCAAAAAATTGCAAAAGAGGATAATGATTCTTGTTTCAGTGTAGATGTGAGAAAACTTGACTCCATAGTGAGGAAAAAGATTTGCATTGTCCTCAATAACTTTCCTTCCCTCAATGAGATGATAATTTTTGGCTTCTCCTTGTTGATTTGATCTCAGGGAGGGCACCAGTAAGATGAAACCAGTAAAAATAGATATAGTTGAAGAATTGAGTGAGTTGAATTTCATTATATTCTTCCATTTATTTTATTTGGTCTTAGACAATTCAGGTAGTAGCAGGCTGTAAACAAAGTTCTGTCAGTTTATATACAGGACATTAACTTTTGGATATGCTGAAGTAATGAAAACAAACAGGTCATCTTTCATTATCTGTGGTTCTGCTGGTATTTTTTTCACACTGTTTAGGGAATACCATTTAGGGGAAACCTGTCTCCATTCTCGTGAGGTGCAAATACTTCAGATGCAATGAAGCTTTTAGAGGCTTACAAGATACTTCCCCTGTCGTAAATTATGTTCAGTAGTTCAGTCATTTGCATTTTCTGAAAGTGCAGTGGCACAGTGTCAAAACCTAGCCTCTGTAGTGTGGAAGGTGAGGTGATAAAATAAATATACATAATAGGGAAAAATTGATGAACAGTTAATATATTTTATGCATTTTTAATTATCATATATATTTTAAACCTTAAAATTAGAAAGATAATACCATTTCTTGACGTTCTATACTATCTATGTGTTCATATATAATAAGTAAATAGAATCAAATTCTCTAATATTTTCTTCCCTGTTTGCAAATGGGATTTGAGAATTGAAAGTAATAAAATCCAAGTAAAATTGAATTAATAACCCATTTTTATTTCCAAGAATCTGGCAAATAAAATGGGATCCTCAGGATACTGCCCAAGCTGTTTAGTTTGTAACAGTCACCATCGTGTCATTTAAAAAAAAAAAAAAAAGAATCTCAAAACACCCCCTAACCACCTGCATATAATTATTCAGATCATGTTATAGCTATGATGTTTTATCTCTCATCCAGCATGTTTTTTCCAATATTAAGTGAAATTGCTCTGTTAACCTCTGATCTGTTTTCAGTGGTCTGGAGGACTACAACCAGAGGTAGCATCTCATATCAGTGACTTCATCAAGATATGATATACTTTGCATCTTGGAAGAATCAAATCCTTAATAATGTGATATAAAGAGAACAAGTGCATAATTCTGCACTCTGATTGTCTCATTTCTTTACTAATGTGTTGTAAAAATGAGAAAAGAGGAGAAAAGAGAATTTTCCTAGAAACTGGTGACAATTCATGTGATAGATACAAGCTTGCAGAGCAAAATAGAAAGACAGGTACTTGGAAAACCCTGAGTGACTTTGTCTGAGCTGATATCTGACCTTCATTTAAGCAGGAATTTGGAATAAATTACCTTTCCAATCCAAATTACCCTGTGATGAAATGAAATGGTATTCTGTTGAAGTATTCCTGAAGTTTATGTTAGCAATTCACCTTCTCTTTTTATTTTGTATGTTTCTATATTTCTGTTTTGCATAAGGGAAAACTATTCACGTGATATGGAAGCAAAGGAAAAATTGTTAGTGTTACACTGAGTTTTAGTAGAAGCAGGATGATTGTAACATTTACAAACTGTTGAGGTCTTATAAAATTCCTATCCTCATCTACATACCCAATGCTGAATTATCACAGGTTCATATTCAAATATCATGCAGATTAATAAAGATAGAAATCTTCCATAAGATATGCACATATTTGAAAAGATTCCTGCAGTGAAGATTACACAGTTTTACAGATTTTCTTAAATGTTCACTGTTTCCTGTCTCTTTCTCACACAGACATACAAGTGTCAGCTCAAAATACTGTGTTTGAAATTGTGTGTGTAGTTTTGAAAGTGTGTTCCTCAAAATCATGCGGGTTTTGTTTGGTTTGTTTTTTAATTAGAACAAACAGTAGTATAACATTTTATGTCAGAGAATTCACATTTACTTTGAAGCAAACATACCAAATTAATACTTAACTGAAGGCAGCTCTTTACCAGAGATAGGAAAAAATGTGTTGCAGTAACAACTATGTAACTCAAAACATATTAAATAATTAACATATTGGTCTATTCCATAGTGTTTTATATGACCTTGCCATTTTAAATTTTCGCTGATACGGTCCGAAATTTCTTCTTGCCTTCTCTTTCTCTTTAGGAAAAAAAAATTCAAGAGGAAAAAAAGAAAAAATATTCCCAGATGTCTTGGTTTAGGACAAATTAGGGGAAGGTCTCCAGAAGGAGCCCCCCAGAAAACAAACCTCCACCACCCCTCCCCCCAGCTCTGGGTTTGGGAAGGAATTCCTCGGAGGAGAAGTGGAAAAAACCCATTTATTGACAAATAAACAAAGACACTCCCCAACACAAGGGAAAAGAAAATAGCCCCAGATGATACTCAGGCAGTTGCTGTGAAGGGAGGGCACAGAGCTTCTCTCGCGGGCCCCGGAGATCCCAGATATTCCCAGGTCAGGTCCAGAGCCGGTCCAATGATCTTCAGGGCGGGGGGGGAGGGGGGGGGTGGAGAGAGAAAAGGGAGAGGGAAGAAAAAAGAAAAAGAAAGAAACGGAAGCAGCGAAAGCTAGCAAAAGCAAAAGCAAAGCCAGCAGCAAAAGCAAAAGCAAAGCCAGCAGCCAAAGCAAAAGCCAGCAGCAAAAGGAAAAGAAACAAGAGCCAAAAAAAAAAAAGTAGCCCCGCCACGGCAGAACAGCCCGCCGAAGGGCTGGGGGTGGGGGGCAGCTGTTGGACATAACAATGTAGAACACAGGGACAAAGCTGCACGATTGGGATAGGAGGCACCGTCAACCCAGGACACCAGATAAAGTTATGACTGAGCTTTTGGCCTGGAGCATTTATAAGACTTTCTAATATTTACATATAAAGTGCTGTAATTAAGCAGAAATACAAATATTCTGGCTTCATTGCTAACAAAATATACATGGCAAAAAAAATCCTCAAATTATATTCCCAAAAAACCCCATGGTCCTTTTATGTTAAATGAGTGACTGTGGGATGCTACTTCCAGGATAACAGGTACAAAATCTAAAACATTTATAATTATCAGCTTAATCTTCTGGAACAAAGATGAAAATAGAGTGTTAGAATTGTTAAGAAGTTTGTGGTGAATGAGACAGCAAATCTTGTTATTCCACTGTGAATGTGTATGTGTTGTTCATCTTTTCAGTGCAGATCTGATCATTCATTGCAAAATAATACAGTAGAACTGGAAAAAATTGGGAAAATTATGTTTTAGAAAATTAAAAAGTAGTCAGCTGGCAGGGAAGAAGTGACTGAATACATTAGGATTCTTTGGCCTGGAAAAAGAATATTGGGCATGAATGTGACAGAAATCTGTAAGCACAGTGGCATGAAGAAATGGAAGGTCAGTTTTTCATTGCCTCTACCAGTACGCCAGAGCAAAATAATAACATACCCTGCTCATGACTCAACAAAACTCATCCCTTTGGGGATGTTTGTTCTGAGTAGGCTGCTTAGACTGGTCCTGTGAAGGCAAAATGAGGGACAGATCTTTCACTGTTGCATTTCTGACTATTCCTTGTAGATACTGTATTCAAGAAAACCCTTCCATTCATTACAGGAGTATCTTTGTAGGGATAAAGGTAATGGTGAATACAGTCACTAAAACAAGCATATTTCATATCACAGTTTTTGTATTACACAAAAGAAAAAATCTTGTAAGTGCAAATAACTAGGGATGCGCGCTATGATGAAATAAACGTTCTTTGTTTCATAATATTCTCAAATACAGAAAAATTCACTTGTTCCCTCTAAGAATTAATTGACCAAAGGTTTGTATATATGGCAAACACATCCTTGATATTAAGTTTGGGATATTTGAATAATGGATAATCAGACTGTGGTATTTTCTGTGGCTCATATCTGTTTGGACAATATTTATCATAATGCTATTATAATTTGTTTGAAGACAGATTTTGTTGTTCATCTGGAGTCTGTGTTACAGTTTAATTAGTATTGTGTCGAATTGAAATTACATTTTCATTCCACTATGTTATCTCAGAAAACAAATGTTATTCAAGCCAAAAATCTTACATAGAAAATATCTAACATAGAATAGAAATTAGTCTAGAGTAGCAAAGAACCTGTACAACTCTTGTTTAGAAAGGCTAGAAGATCACAGTCTTTAAAAAAGAGAGGTGTATGTTCCTTAGATCCAGACACTCAGTGCAGTTACTATCTTCCATATAACAAAGAACTAATATTAAAACAAAAAATCTTGAAAAACATCCTCTGTCAGAATTATTTTAGTGCAAGATCTAATCTTTTGAACAACTGCAACCACTCCAATTCTATTTGTGATGGTGAGCCTTAGGAACATGAAGTACCTTGCCTCTGGCAGTGAAGAGAGGAGAAGTTTAAAGTTTGAAAGATACTGTCATGAATGCCAGCAGGAAAAATCTGAGCTCTTTAGTGGTAGCTTCTGCAAGACTGCAAAATCTGTGTGATCCCGCATGCAGAAAAATATAAAAAAGTATATGTAAATATTGTGTACATAATATAAAGAAGTTGCATGGCAAAAATATTTGTTGTTGTAGTTGAAGTTAGGAGAAATTTATTAATGAAAAACACTGCTGTACTTTGATTTAATGATAAACTTATCTCTTAATGATAAAAAGGTTGAATATGATTAAATTTTTTCTTAAGAATGGTTCAGTCAAGTCCTCAAATTCATATCAAAAGACATTTAATATAGAGAAAAAGAAAAACAATCATACCTCTTTTAACTGAAGGCTAAGCTACCTCATGATTTTAAATATATTTAAAATGGCCAGGAACAATATGAAACGTAAATATTTTTGTTTGACTTTCCCTTGGTTTCCAATCTTTCACATCCCAAGGTAGCTTATTTGAAAGAAATTCTTAAGAAAGAAATAAAAATACAAACCACGAAGCCACTTGCAGTGGCTTTAATTGCTTTAAAAAATAATTTTTAGTTTTTCTATAGCCTATGCTTTTCTTCCTTTCAAAAATAATAAAAATACATGTAGTTAGTAAACTGACTTTTAAAATGGGAAGTACAAATAAACAAAATTATAAAAAACCCAGAGGATATAAAAAGAATTAAAAAAAACCAGAAAAACAAATCTCCAAAAGCACAAATCAACTTTCTGAAAATATGAGATCAGGAATAATTAAGACTGACAAGTTCTAGTTTGATGGAGCAAAATAGTAAGAAAGAGCTAAGTTCTTAATTGGATTAAGTATCCATAGCTAATTTTCTGACAAACAGATTTTACTTAAGGAGGGCTTGAGTGGTTGATTCATCATGCATGCATTCCTCAGTCTAAATAAAGCACACTGCAATTATTTTAACTTGCATTATTGGTGTGTTATGGCACATTTTCCACATACTTTGTTCTTTCATCTGACATCTTTTTCTTTCTATTTTTTCTAATTACTCTAATAAAAAAATTAACTTTATTATTTTAACTGAATATACTCTCCTCAAAGGAATTATTTTAAAATAGTCTTAGTCTTTTCTTCTGAAATCAGATCTTTGCTTCTTAAAAATGCAGTCAGTTTAGGTGATATCAGTGGAATTATGAAGCAGTATTATAGCTGAGTGTTTTCTTAAACATGTATTAGAATAATAAATATTCTGTATTTAACAAGTAGGTTTTTTTCTGGTGATTTTCCTCTTTTTCACACTCCATGGTGACTATACCATCAAAAAAGGCTTACGCTTACCATGTTTTTTGTCATAGATGAAGCCTATCATTAATTTTCAGACTTGATTTTTATTGTCCTGGGGAGGTTAGTTTTAACATGGAAGGAATGTCTCTAATACAGTCCTATTTTAGGATTTTCTGTAGCAATGAGTCAATTCTAACAGATTTTTGGTGACATGGATTGAAATTCCATTCATAACAACCTGGGTTTTTTCCCCAAACATCCCTGTATTTTCAATAATACAAGTAATAGTAAGACTTGAAGGTCATATTTGAAGCACAGTTTACTTGTGGAAGACATGTTTTTTGTCTGAGTATGTGTGTAGCTCGTAAGGCTCCACACTCAAGCCTTCTTACCAAGGTGAACAGCAGGATGACACAGCTCACGTGACAGGGAGGAAATCTCTGGCAGCATGGGAGTGGATGTATTGAAAGGGTTGCAAACAGTAGCACGCTAGGAAAGCATTCTGATGTGGCCAGAAAAGGACAGCTGGTAGTTACAACTGCAGTGTCCTCCCAGTGTGAGACATTGACTGCCATCCAAGCTGAAGATGTATTCATATCACTTAGGGCTACCAGCAAGGATCTCTGCATGAGCAGCTCAAAGCCTTGAGATCTGTTACACTGCTTGCACAGCTCTGATGAGTTTTTCTGTTAATTTAGTTTGCTGAGCTGGAACTGGGTATCTCTTTCTTGGGCTACAATTGGAGAAAACAACAGAAATCTCTAGGTTCAAGATAATCTTTAGATTTACAACGCTGGTTGTAGGTTTGGCTAAATGATTGGAAGGTTATGACTGGGACAAAATAGAAATTGATGGTTCTCTTTTTATTGCAGTCAGTGTCATCAATCAAAGAGCTCAGAACAAGTTGGGGGACACAATTTACTCCTTTGTGAGCATGATAAAAACTATGCTGTAAAACCATGGAATAGTCCTAGAACAGAATTTGATGAGACGTACAATTTCTGAAAGTTGGTCCTCAATCTGGTCAGGTGCAGAAAGCAGCAAGGATATTAGTTGCCAAGAGACTTCTAGGAGGTCGTGGTCAAAAAAGTAGCCTGGAGGGAAAGGAGGCTTTAAAAGTTAGATAGCAGCCTTGTTCTCTGTGTCTGTGAATTCTGGTGGCAGCAGCTCTTTGCTTGATATAGAAAGGTCCATTCCTAGAAGAAACCTTGCTAAAAAATCCTTCCTTTAGTTTTGTGTTTCTAAAGCACACATGTAGTAGACAATGCAGCAGCAGCTTACCTCTGTTGTACAAGGAAAAAAGCTACAAAATTCATGAAAGATTATTACAAAATTAGGTACGTTTGTATGATTTTTTTTTAATAATTATTGCTTGAAGATGTTTTGAATCTTCTGCATAATAGGTCTAAGTGGGTGTTTCATCCCCAAGCATAGAGGCAAGCATTCAGCATTCTGGACTGAGTGGTAAGAGGGAACTAGACTGGAATCAGTTACAACATCCTTTACAAGGCAATGGATATTTTCTCTTATTTTCAGTGATTAGGAGCTATATACTTTTATTTTCTAGAATAATTTTGCCATTTTTTGTGGTACTCCTAAGTCTCTGTTGTGTTGCACAAATGTAAATGGACGGGTAGGTGTAGATGGAGATAGACTTCTGCAGCAGAATTTCCCATCAAGATCTTTAGCAGCTAAAAGCTGTTAGAGCCACCTCAGACCTTAGAAGAAAATGTCAAATAGAAAGACTTGATTTATCCATCTAACATGATGGATGAGTAATTATTTTTGTCTAACAGGGTTACAGGAGGGAAAGCCAGCCATACAAATGGTGATCATGTTTAATTATTCTCTGTTAGATTTCTTTCTTTCTCTTTTAGAATAATGGTCAATTTGTAAATTCAGTCTTAAATAGGTGGTCTTTTTTTATTATTTCTCACTGTCAAAATATCCAGTTATAAACAACACAGCACATAAACTCACAGATGGTTAATGTTCAAAACCAACTTTCATAGTCTTCCTCTCTAAAGAGAAAAAAACTTGCAGAATAATACCCATAAGTTTATGTTTCATATTCATTTATCAGCTTCAATCATTCCAGCTCCTAATCATGGTCCTAGAATTTATTACCCTTCTTTATTACCAGAAGCATTTTCTCCTCAATTTCTTTTTAGTGTATTCTGTCTCTTTGGCAAGATGAGCATGATTCTTGGTCTACAGTACTGTGTACGTTAATAGCTGATCACTGCACAGACTACCAGCTTCTGGAATTGCCATCTTTGTATGAGAGATGGTAATTTAAATCTTATTCTTTACCAGCTAACAAGAAAATATCAGGCAAATTGGCAATGAGCAGGACCACATACGTTTTTATATATGAAGGAGATGTGAGGAAGTTTTGTGTATTTCTAGTGACTACTGTCTTCGTAAGAGTCTCCTTAGGACAGACTTCACACAGACGTAATGACAGATGAGATTTCACACAGACTTAATAGGAGACTAAGTGAGCATTTGTACTGAAAGCAGAGTCTGTGAAGTTTGATAGGCTGGTTTTTGGTGGGTTTTTTTTTATTTTTTTAGTTTTGAGTTTCAGTTGATAATACTTCAGAATAAAAAAAATTAGTGGTAGTCACATATCTTAAGAAAATCCATGTTTTAATCTATCATAAGTAGGTTAAAATTGCAAAACTATTAAAATAATGGTAACTTATTTAGGAATTATATGAAGAGATTATGTAATACGTAAGAAATGAACTTCTGTGATAATCCATGATTGCATTGTGTGTTTCTTGTTGTTAGGTTTTTAAAATGTGTATTTGTTTCAAATGTTTGTGCAGAATTGTTTTTATTTTAAATACATTTACTAAGCAATGTGATACACTTTATAAATACTTACAAAGCTTCTTACTTTGTGGTTTGAAAAAAAAGAGATAACAAAGTGTGACATTATTAATGTTTTAAATACAATGCGAATGACATTTTCATTTTGAAAGTATTAGAAATCTTTTACTCACTCTATGTTATGTGAAGATAATTTGAAATATTTTTGACAGTTGAAGAATGACTTCCATTTTCTGACAGATCTAAAAATATTTACAAATGATACCATATTGAATTGTCATGTCCTTTTTCTGTGCTGATTTTGACATCTGATGCAAAGCTGATAATTTGCCTTAGAGAAGCAGTCTTCTTTTATAATCGGCCTGACCATTGGTTTATTACATGATGACAAGAGTTTTTGGGAGCAAACAATTCCTTGTTTCAGAGACAAGGTACCTGTTATAAGGTACAGATGATATGACAGATTAATTTAATTCATGGATTTTAACATAGGTTTAAAAAAAAAACAAAACTTACATAGCTGTCATGAAGTATGAACTTACCAGCTTTTCAAGCAAATTAGATCTCAAGAATTATAAACTTGAGAATGGTCTTGATAATGAGTGAGTTGACTTCTGTAGGCACTTCCTTCTTCTTTGAGTGGATTACTCAATATCAGATGGTGGGCCCATATGAACTGATGAAGTGTTTCACCACCTTGCTTTCCCCAAATGTTCATCTCCCCCTAGTAGTTGTAAAAGGCACTGGTGAATTACTCTGTAGTTGTTCAGTTAATTATATTGTATTTCTATCCAGAAATTTGTTTTTAACCTTTGCTCTCTCAGTTCTCCAAGGAAATCACTCCTTGCTGAATTGTGATTAGGCAGCTTTGTGCTTTTTCTTTATCTTGATTTGTTTCCAGATTTCAGCCTTCCTTAGGAGATAGAATGGAGTTTCTATTGTAGCACGTGCGTACTGATATACACTTATCAAAGGGAAGGAATAAGCTGTTCTACAATGTAGTGACAAAATGTTCATTAAAGTGGCTTCAGTGGTGTGGCCCTGTCAGATGTCAGCAACACTCCTATTATTTCTTTTTGCTTTTTGTGTATAAAATACGATAGGACGTGAAGTACTTGGTGTCCTTAAGAGTGAATTGTGAGTTAAAATGCGTGCAATTAAATGTTGGTTGCAAATGGAAGAGAAAAAAGTGCTTGGTAGAATTACTTTTGTCTGATGCAGTCTGTATTTCTAAAGTTGAATAAGAGTAGTTTTACAAATATGCATCTCTGCAACTTTACGTGTCCTTAGTTCAACTGGGAGAATAACATTGAGACAGATTTTTGTGTTTGTTACAAGAGTCACATGATAATTTCTTTGGGTTTTTTTTTTTCCCAAGAACACCTGCAGGAGACTAAGTAAAAAAGTAAAAAATTAAAAATGAGCCCACCACTAGAGTTCAAATTTTGATACACTTCTGAGTTCCTTCAGGTTCTCAGTTAGTCAGATCTCAGTTTGGAACTTTTTAAAGCATTTCAGAATCAGTTCATCTGTTCAGATGTATTGTTTTCTCAAGGTGTAAGAGGGTAATTCTCAATTTTATTCTGCCTTGCACTTTTTTTTTTCCAGATGCACCAAGTAGGTAATGATGACTTGTAAACTAAAATTATCCACTTGAAATAGATTTATTTATAACCATTCTGCAGCACCGGTGTGCACCAAAGACAGTTAAAGATGTTACAATGTAAGCAAGATCTTTTTGGTTGAAATGCTACAAAAAACCCTAAAGCAGTAAAAATCAATCTATCCTACTCTTTCCTACAGATTACTACAGGTTTCTATGCATCAAAAATTATCTAAAAGTTTCTTTGAAATTAAATCTCATGTCACAAATGTTTAATCAAAGAACTAGGACTCTTATTTTTAAGATTCTTTTTAAAGAAAATAGTATTTTATGGAGCTCTAAGTTCCACAAGCAATGTCTACAAAAAAGAAAAAAAGAAAATGTTATTATTTAGTTATTTTCTTTTCCTACACTATAGAAAGCCATGATGTGCTATCCACACACCACAATTTTGATTTAAAAAGTGGGCTTAGGACCGTATTTGTTTCACTCTGGAGTGTTATTTTTTCTCTTAGAAAAGGTATTCCCACATGGTCTATTTTGAGTATCAAAACTAATTAACTAAAAATTAATTTCCAGAATACTCTTGAGCAAAGAATAATTTAGTTTGAGAGAAATGACCACCCATGTACCTGGAGTTATCTGGTCATGATTTCCGGTGCCATGCACAAATGACTTTCACTGTCTCTCATTCTTAGAGCATTTCATAAGTGTTAGATATGAATTTAGTATTCTGGAAATTATGGTATTAGAACCTGGCAACATTTTTACTTCATGAGAGTTGTGTGGCTTCATTTTGTCTCACAAACTTGTTGCTGGCATGAGAGCCTCCTAGGAGTACCAAGTGAAAACAAAATTTGTTGGTTCTTTCGTTTAAGGTGGAATATTTTTAGAATAAAGAAACATCCTTCATATGCATATTCAATGCCACTTTATCCAGAAAGATGTAAATTATTGAAAGAAAATGGTTGATTGTTAAAGGTTAAATGTCTTGCAGTGTGCACTTTACAATCTATGAGAGCTTCAGCCCATTTTCTTTGATCTGTATTTTAGCTTTAACCCTTAGTGATAGATGTACACATAGAGGTATAACTAAATGTTTGCTATGTTTGTATAAACTAAAGAGATTAACATCACAAATTTCCAGCATTATTCCCGTATATTCAGCCACCTCCTCTGAAGAACCAGAGGTGTGGTTAGTGAAGTCATGTGTGCTAAGTGAAATTTGTTCCCATTTATACCAGGTAAAATCTGATTTCTGACAGAGTTGAAAAATCATAAAAGACCTTTAAAGTTTGAAATTCAGTGCTGTTTTCACCCTGTTGTATCCTTAAGAGATATACTTTTGGTTTTTTACTTCTGAGTTATGCATTTCTCACTTGCTGTAACAGCCTTACCGTGGAGCTAGTTTTCAGTGATATATGCAGTAACACAAGGGGCTCTGAAGTAAACGCTAGGGACTCTGCCTATCTCTGAGGTAAATCAATACTAGTGTAACTTGGACTTGTGTTTTTAAACTTGAGATACAGGAGTTGGGACAGCTGAAGTCAAAACAATGTCAGTTCCTGATACATTTTTTTTTTCTTTTTTGTTCTTTTTTCTCTCTTTTTACCTTAGCAAACGGAGAAGATGAAGTAAAATATGTTGTGGAGGAGATGGGATAAGTGGGATAAAGAAGCCTGATTATTTTAGATTACACATAGGAAGTGATATATATCAAAATTATTTTAATACTGTATGGCTACCTGACTTTCCTTTTACTTTCCACCAGAAAGCCTTATGAAGAAAGCTGGTGACCGTAACTGTGTGTCATAATTTCTCTGTGAGCCATGGAGTTACTCAAATTTGTACTGGAAAAAAACTTTGTCACTTAAAGTTGTCTTCTCCCATCTCTATTTGAAGATTTAACTTAATATTGTTTCTAAGAAGTCTTTCTTTATTCCTTCCCTCTGTGTAGGCACCCAACCCACTCTCTGCTTGCCATCAGGGCACCACCATATCAGTCAGTTCTTTCCCTTCCACAAAGGTACCCATTTGCTGAAGATTGAAGGTGTGTGCATTCTGCTGGCTGCCTATCATGTGTTCCAGATTGCTGTCATTGCATGCCAGATTTGCTGGTCACTGGTATTTGCTAGTCATTCATTTATATTTAAATGCACAGGGGTACCAGAAAGAATGAACTACAATTACTTTGCTGCTTAGGTTATCCAAATACCTGAAGTCTGTCAGAAATGAATTCTCCATATGAAAAAATGACTAGGAACTTGGTTTTACTGCATTCAGTGTGGAGTTTAAGACACATCCCCTGGGTTCAAAGAGAGCACTCTAGTAAATATTCTTAAGTGATCTAGTAGTACGTTTACAGTGCAGACTTTGCTCTCTGCATTACATTTCTGAGGCGTCAGACGCGTACTAGAGCAGTAAGCTCCACCATAAATGCTGATGTTTCTGAAAATCTGAAGCTCTACTTTTGTATTCTAAATGTTCTTAACAGGAAATACTTCCCACATTTTTTTACTAGTCCCTGATTGCTACTGAATGCAACCTTAATGTAGATTTGCTGAACACTTTTGTACAGAATTAGTATTAATATACAGAGTGTTCTTAGAGCCTTATTCTTCACATCATATCCAAAACATTGAATCTCAGTGAGTTTCTTTGGCTTTTCATTTCATAGTATCTTTCATTAGAGTAAAGTTGGAAGTATGGAAGCTAGTTGCTCTTGAAAGATTTTCCAATTATCAGAATGGCAAGTCCTGTGTGAAAAGTGAAATTTTACTACTAAGATTTTTGGTAAAATGGGTGAGATACTTGACTAATGTTGTAGCAACCTAAGAAATATATTGTCCTGTTAATTTAATATTATACACTAGTCTAAATCCATAATGATGAGTAGAAGAATTCATTTACAGAAATTTCTCTAAAGGTAGAAATCATGAGACATTATATATGAAAAGCCACAGAAATAATTTAGCAGGAAACCTTTTTATTGGACAATTTTATTGTTTATGATCCTCAGAACATGACTATTTGCTGTGCCATTTCTATGTTGCATAGTTAATACGGTTTCTTTCCTTTCTTTCTAATAATTTAATTTCATTTTAAAGCAATGTGTGAAATTCTATGAAAAGAAGATGTACACTATAACATTAATAAAGTTCTGGGGTTTTTTTTCGTATTGCTTTGAGCAAACAGAATTCCCACATAGTGTTTTGACATTTCATTGGATTTCATACATGGCCGTTACACTAAATGTATTTTAGTTATAAATTACCTGAATTACCTTTCTGGTAGTCTCTGGGTTATGGCATGTGTTACAGAAGTACAATAGTGAATTTTGATTCCTTCATAAATTTCATACAATGAGAGCTATACCATCTGCACAATGTTTTTTTTTTTCAAAATTTACAAGCAAATATGTAGAATAAACAGGTTAAACATGTTGCTGCTCTTTGAAAATATTATATAACACTTAGAGAGATAATTATTTCTAAGTGTGGAAATTCAATTTTGCACTCCAGATTAAATGCCATTAGTAAAAACATTAGTTTCCCCAGAAGATAAGTGATTAAACTTCAGATTGATTTGCAAGTAGAAAGGATAGTTGCACTTTAGCCCAGATTCAAAATTCAGTGTATTCATATTTTACAGATTATTTCAAATAGATTTATTAAAAACCAAGGGGGGGGGAAAGTGAAACTAAAACTACCAAAACTGCTTCAGTTGTCACCTTCCGAAAGCATCACAGTTACCTGTGGAATATCAGAATCTAAATTCATTGACTATGAATCCATGTTATAAAAAGCCTGTCTTTATTCATTTCAGATAAAGAGTTAGCTAATCTTCAACAATTGTTAAAGATTATGTAGAATTCCAGTAATAGTATTATGAAACACATTGATATTTTCAATTTTCAAGAATATCTCTGAGGTCCATGTGATTAGGTATTAATAAAATATAATAGATTAATACTATATATTGAGATTTTATAACAAAGAATTGTTATAAATTTTTAATTTTTAAGGGGAGAATGTTGTGCCTACTTGTGTCTATACAAGAGCTCCCTCTGATGGTGACAAGTTATTTCACATAAAATTTTTTACTACATCTGAATGAACGAAAGGAAATGAGGTAGATGGAGGAATTCAAAATAGCTGTTGTGGCTGGTGGTTTACAATGTATTTATTTATTTTATTTATTAGTCCCCATACCATGTAATGTGGAAAATTAAGTACCTTTTCATTTCAGCTATACTGAACGTGAAAGGAAGAGACAGAAAATTTATTTTATTAAGCACATTTCCAAATGAGCATGGCTAGCTATTCATAAACCTCTTCTGACTAACAGTAGCTGTTCAGGAACCCTAGAGTACTTTTACACACCCCTGCAATGCTATCTCCAACTCCTACTACTGTAACAAGAAAAAAACTACAACCTTTTTCCATTAGCCTAATTTCAGATATTGAAATCTCCCTCTTCTATATTAATATGGAAGCAAATGGTTTCATTTGTTTTCTCAAAAAGAAGAAAATCCACCTAAAAAAAAGGGAAGAAAAAAAAAAAGGAAGCCCCCAAAAATAAACCCCAAACAAAGCAGAAAGGCAGAAGAAATATCTAGAGTCCATTTACAAATACCAGGTGTCACCTTTGATAAATTAACTGGCAAGTGTGGTCTCATCCTCTTTGTCGCTTAATTCTGGAGCTGTTCTCTTATGTAAATTTATGCTAATATTCCACTCACATAGTGGAAGACAAAACAAGAGGAAGAACTAAAAAAAGAGGAAGAACCATGAAGTGAATAAAACACTCAACAAATGTAAAGAAATAAGAGAATGAGACAGACTGAAAGAATAGTGATACAATTTACCCCACTATCCTGAGTGACAGTGATGGAAAGCTGAAAGTACAGTAGTGCAGTAGTGGGGATTTAGGTGTTACAAGCAGTGAACATTGACTGGAGCAACAATTTATGTGGTTTTCTGCCAAGTTTGGTTGTTTCTGGGTTTTTTTTTGGTTTTTTTTTTCTCTATCTGGTCTATATTAATTAGGTTGTCATTAATACGTGCTGTCCTGTTTTTACAAAAAACATTTTGAACACTCAGATTTATGAATATGTGTAACTGCTGTGTGTTTTGATCAATTTAAGGTAACACTAGTATATTTCAACTGTATCTTCAAACAATTCAGAGACAAGATCTAGTGAAAAATACAGTGTATAGCTTATGGCACAGGGCTTCTCACTATAATGCCACTGTTAGTATTTCATAGAAGCATATCAGCCAGCTTTTGCATATATTGTTTATAACCAACCAAGTCCTAAAAATCTGTTAATTTAACCTCTATGATCATTTTGTCCTAGCCATAATTGCAGTGTGGACATATAGGAAGGGAGCCAGTTTTCTGGTACAGTGTTTTCTGGTCAGAGTGAATGACTTTCACATTTTTCCACTTTAACTGAGCAGTTCATACCTGTTGACTTTCGGGAGCCACTTCAGCAGACTTAACAATAACTCACCACAGTGGTAATAGGATGAGAAGGATTGGTCTGAGTATTTGGATTCTTGTTCAGAAAACATACCAATTGATGTGTGCTTGTACTGTGTACTAAGTTATCTGGAATAGGTACGCCTTCTTGTTTACTGAGATGTAAATAATTTAAACTGCTATATGAGCTTGGATGTAAGTTAGAAGTATTGGGAGAAAATGGGAGAGATGTGTTAATCCTGCAGCACTATTTTTATGTAGTAGTTTATACAAACAGTTCCAAGTTGGTTCACACTGATTTTTTCAGTTGCTTTTTCTGGTTTTGGTACTAGAATTCATAAACCACATGATGAAGTTAGACCCATCCTGAGGTGGGTCCACAACTTCTCTTCCAACAAAATTATTCAGATTTGGTCCTGTTACAGTACTTGTTAAACACTGAATGAGGATTTGCAGATAAGCATTTTTATATTTATTTTTATATGTGTATTTATTTAAGTAATATTTGTAATAAATATTTACTGCAATGGGTACACAACATATGTAAAAGCTTTGTGCCTATTATTTAGTGTTACATTTTACAGTGTGCATATGGTATATTATAAAGTAAAAGTTATATTTGTAAATAAGTGTCATGTCCTCTAGGTTATCTGAAGTGTGGATCCTACACCGTTTCATTTCTGGGAGAATTTTTGATTTGTGAGAAAGTTTTGTACAGCTTGCCTGTATTATCCCTGGTCAACACCCACATGGGCTTTCTACGTAGACAGAGAAACCAAGGCCTTTTTTTTTTTACCTTGTCTTGATGCAAACTTACCTTCACAATAATTCTGAGCTTGCCAATGCCCTTCTGTGGACAGGACTTAGCTTTACCATGCAGTCCAGAGCACATCTGTGATTTCTGACACCATGATGGACTGAATAATTCTGTCTTTGAAACAGGGTTAAAGTAGCTTGAGATAAAGAAATTACTGGTTTAGAAGCTGAGTAAGATGGTTAAACCAAGTTTGAGAGCAGTTCAGGCTTCAGTACAGCCCAGAATACTTTTACTTTATGGAATGTAATATGCTGTGGAGAGTTATCTATTTAGACATCTATGCTGCTAGGTGGCCCTGTTACTGTTTACAGCTAAACTGCAATATAGTAATTCAGTGTTTCAAAAACTGCCTTCTTTGAGGAAGATGGTATGTATTTAAGCTATTAGAAAGCAGTTATATATGATATATATTATATATATTGTTATTATTCACAATATAATGTGGTACCTATAAATGCATCAGCTAAGATTCACCAAGCGTCTGTGTTGGATTAAGTGTATAACCCTATTAATATTTATGCAAACTGTGTTTATTAGGTGCAATTATTAGGTGTATTATTCCTGTTAAATGAGGGCCACATTACATCTTTTTAATCATTAGATGTCTTGTAGGTTGTGAGGATTCTGCATAATTTAAAGTAGTGGCATGTTCCTTACACGTGATTTGGCATAAGAATGAAGTGATCTGAACAGTCTGGAGAAGGGGGGTAGGTAGAAAGAAGCTCATTATATGGTTATGATTCTATGTTTTAAAGATTGCTGGATTGAGCCATGATACAGTAATTGTGTTCCAGTGTAAAGACAGAACTGTCTGTCACTTGGAATATAATTCTCCTCTAAGAAGCTTACAGGCTGCCTTCATAGGTTTCAGGCACATCTTTAGTACTGTAGCCTGGACAAAATCAGTCTAATTTTGTCCTCTCTTTTATTCAAGAGGACTTAGACTGAAAAAACCCAGAATATGTATTTTAATCTATAGAATGTTTAAAACAAGCAATGAAGACCCATTTGATACTCAACACCATACACTCTAAAATGTGGTTTTCCCAGATAAAAGCCTTGTAAAATTAAGAAAAAAAAATATTTCTAAACTGGCCATTCTGAATGGTGTTAAAGGACTAGTATGAGGTATTTTTAGGTTATTGTTGAAGCCAAAACCCAAATTTTAAATTAAGGCCACAGGGTTTAAATATACCCTATAGTAAAAAAAGAATCAAGCTTATATACCGTCTGTTTTCAAAACTTAAATTAATTTTTATGAGGTGGCTGCTCTCCAAAACCAATTTTGCAAAAATTTAAATCTTAACTGAACACTTAATTTGCTCACAGTACTTAAACTTCTGGGGCCTGGTTCTGGTTCAGTCAACAAACTAATTGGCACTTTCATGGGTAGTTATATTTGCTACAGACTACAAATAGGATATGAAGGACAAGAGGTCTGGAATGGTTTCACCATCCAAATAGTGAGTTTTCCCTGATTTTTGTTATAATATATTTCCACCTTTACAGGCTATGTTGTTACAAAGCATAAACTGAAAGTGGACATTCAAAGTCACTAACTCTCATTGCTTATTGATAGCCTGATAGGTTAGCTTAAATAAGTCAGTTCACTAACTGTTCTGGTTTTTGTTTTGATTGATTGGCTGGTTTGGTTTGGGGTCTTTTTATTATTTGTATTTTTTTTCCCATTGAAAAAGATGCTCAGAGGGTAGAATTTATTGGAATTTTACTAGTACCAGAGAGAGAAGGTGCAAAGATCTGTGTATAGAAATATAAATAATGAATGCAGGGAAGCTCATCTCTGTTTCTAAAACTTATGGAAAGAGAAGCTGCCTACCTAAAGCTGTTGGTTGCTATGTACTTCTCCAGTTGCAACATCTGTGGCTTATAGCTATGGCAACAGCACTGTTCATACAGCCAGAAATGTGTAATCTTTTAAATACTGCTCATCAAAATATTTCAGAGAGCTACCAGATACTTGGATTCAAAATGTCTGAACAAATTCTTTCTGCTTCACATATCATAAACAGGTAATGACCAAAAAGCATGACACAACCCAGAGAAATCAGAATATATTTTCCAGGTTTAGAATGCTGAAGTTTATTGTTACAGCTCTGTCAGCTCTTTTTTTTTTTTTTTTTTACTTTCTTCTTTGTATTTCTTTGTCGTTCTGTTTTCTTTGTGTAAGAAAACGGGTAAATAGTTTTATCAATTCAATATAACAAAAAAGTTTACTTTTTTTCTTTCACCTTGGTAAACAACTGAAATAAAGATTCTTCTTTTTTTAACAGGACACTGAAACACATTCCTTTTACAATAATTTGGATTCTTTAGTTGGAAACAAGTCTTTTATTACCATGATCTGTCAGTGTATGACCATTTTAAATACAGCATTTGAAACACAGGCTTGCAATGAAATCCATCTAATCTTTCAGTAGAAGGAATTTGTAGACATCACTCTGTTTTCTTTTGCTAAAGTTTTAGATAGAGCCATGAAATGTGAGGATATTCTACATGTTTTTTGATGGGAATATTCCTGTGCTTGACTATTTGCCAGATGAAATGCAAATAAAATATATAAAATGAAAATATCAGTGATACTTCCATGTATTTTTGTATTCAATGTGGAATGTGGCTGATTTCTTTTTCATTTTCTCCTAGGCCTTTTCTGGAAACACAAATGCAGACAGTGTTGTGTACTATAAGCTGCAGCATTCTATTAAAGCAAGATTTCTCCGTTTTGTGCCTTTGGACTGGAATCCAAATGGCAGGATTGGAATGCGCATAGAAGTGTATGGATGCACATATAGTAAGTTTATTTCTGAGTCAGCTAAATGAAATGAATCTTCATCAATGTCTTTTGCTACCTAAATAGCATTTGAAAGTAGATTTCTAAGACTAAATGTAATCTCAAAACCGATTTAATAAGTTTATGTTCATACTTCACTATTTCTAAATCAACTATCAATATGTGATGTTTATTTTTCAGTCCTTTCTGTATTGGAATGAATGGTATGGACATAATCAAATAACTGATTTAATGCAAACTCTTTCTTTTTTTTTCCATGGTCCTGAAAATTGCATCTTTACATGGTATACTTTCTACCTATCAGAAAGCCAAAATATGGGAAATGTTTACAGTTTTAAATCTATATGATCTTGGTCCAGAGCCAGGAAGAGTACAACTAGATAGACCCACAAATAATAAATTGAAGGACACTTTGAAGTTTTTATATATTTAAGCGATACTTTTAGAATAGCTTTTGTGCCCTTAATAACTGACATAAGCCTTTGGAAGTAGATTGTGTAAGTGTTGTGGCTTTATTGATCTGCTGGACAGTTGAAATATTCTTGACATCTTCCTGTTACAGTTTTTCATCCCTGGATTTTTAAAAAAAAGTCCTCTCAGTAAGTTTTTTACTGCTTTTTATTCTTCACATCTTGTCTACATGACGGAAACAGAATTTATTTTCAGCAACTTTTTAAATTGTTTTTTGTGTATACTTTGGTCTGTTGCTCTTTGGGGTTTTTTTTTAACTTCTTGATATAAGTTATATTTTGTATGGTTGAGCTCTTTTTAGATGGTCTCCATATATCTGTTTTCTATTGCCATGCATTTGAATCTGACTTTAAGTGTATATCAGGAAAACATATCTCTGGGCTTTCTGCCTTAGACTTAACTTTGTAAAACTGGTAAAAGGTAGTGAACTAAGGGTATTGAAAATTTAAACCTGGATGCAGGAGATTAGGTCACCTCAGAAATCAGGTAAACTTCCCCATCCCAGAAAACAGACATCTCATGCCAGGACAAGGGCCTCACACAAAATTCCTCAGTGACAGCTGCCTTGAGACTGGGGTCATGACTCACATTTCCTAGAACAATCTGAGAAAATGGCCTTGAAAATTAAATAACTGAGAAATATAATCATGATTCAACTTATCCTGAACTCTTGTAAGTACCAGAACAACCAAAGTTTATAAATGGAGGCTGAACAGATGAATTTATCATTCCCAGCTAAAATCTCATCTGAGTCTTCCATTTGAGACCTGATTTCTGTGGTACATGATGGGAGATCAGTCTTTCTTCTGTTTAAGCTTCTCTTTAAAATTCATTGATAGTCATCAACTTTGCTTCTTCACAGTCCTTCACCTTGTGCATGTGATAATATTTAAATCCTTACTCAATTTTGCTCTCTAACATTTTCAAACTGAAGGGCTCTCTTTTAACCATGCCTAAAATCCAGATTTTAATTATTTACATTCCCTATCATAATTTTCTCTGTCACAGCTTGCAAGATCCATAATATGGCTTTCTTCTGTGTCATGCCTATTGCCCAGCAGTGAAAATCTCTATGATTCTGAAGGACAAATAAAGAAAAGTGTCCATGCAACTGATAAAAGAAAGCATTTAGCAGGTGTGCTAAGCAGTTATGAAATCAAAATATTTTTGTGTAGCCATTCACTATTTTTGAGGAAGATTATATATTTTTTTGTATTTTTCATACTTGGCACTTGAATTTATCCTATAGATAGCTTATGGAAGTAAATCAACTCTAGTTATCTTCTAAGATTAGGATGAATTTAAAATTAGTATTTGCTTCATCCATTATTCACTATAATGCAGTATGGAAAGAACATGATGGTGTCAAAAATACGTAAACTTTTTTTAAGCCGGTTAAGATTTTCTCTGAATTAATGATATTGGGTGTTCTAAAAATGCTTATTTTTCCTATCTATAAATGCTGTCATTCCAGATGAATTGCAGACTTCTTGTCATCTCTGTATTTATTTTGACCATCTCTTGATTACCAAGTGCTTTTACTAGTTAAATTCAGTGCTTGCCATTGAAGACAAACCAGGCAATAATAGATTTATAGTTTCAGAAAATATTCTAAAATGTAGAAGTTTTAATTCTTTCTGTCCAGTCTTCTTTCCCCATTTATCAGGCACAATGTGGACATGTAGTTATTGTTGCAGTAATTATGCCTGGCTCTTTTTGAATGACTGTGTACTTTTCAAACTGGGACCAGAAAAAAAAGAAAGGCAGAAATGCCAATAATATCTACTTTAGCTTTGATTTACATGTTTAATATGTCCCATTTTCTCATCCTTTCCTTCAGAGAGCTCTCACCAACTATTAGAGTTTACTGTTTAAGAGTAAAAAACTCCCTTCATTTACTATTAAGTATGTGGACTGTGTTCTCTATTCAAGTGCAAATGCACTGATTTCATTCTTCAGTTCTTACCTGTTAGAAATTACACAATTAAAACTAAACTTGGAAGAATACAGGAATTAGATTTCTCTACTCCATAAAGTGATGTGAAAAAATGCATGTCTCTATGTCTTAAAGAAGCCATTACTGTCTTAGTGAAGTCATACTTACAGGGAAAATTTTGACACAACTTCAAATCTGCTATCTTCCAGTCAAATGCCTGCTCCGAATAACTTTGCCTAGTAGTCTCAAAAATATTGTTTCCCCTTTAATTACAGTCTCAGTGAGGCTTGGTAATACTCATGATATTTTTCCTATAGGATATAGCAGTTAATTATGGGTTTTGTTTTCTTTTCTTTTTTTTACATGCAACTCCTTTTCTCATACAAACTTTTTAGCTTTTAGTTCAAGGACTGTCACATTTTAGATGTTTGTAAAGTATGTGTCCAGACAAGTCCTTCCATTTTTGCCTCAGCATTTATGGAGTAGAGAAGCCAAATACGGGTAGTCAGTTATGGACTTACACGAAATGTTTAAAGAGTTCCCCTGTGGAATTTTTTTCCTGTTGAATTCTTCTCCCTCCTCACTCTACTGTCTCTGCAATGTTTCTTAGTTTTATTACTCACGTTCTACAGTCAGAAGGAAGGAAGGAAGGAAGGAAGGAAGGAAGGAAGGAAGGAAGGAAGG
>JANPWX010019700.1:917436-958697 GCA_024734555.1 Trochalopteron elliotii | reverse complement strand
GCAATCACACAGACTTGAAGGAAGGAAGGAAGGAAGGAAGGAAGGAAGGAAGGAAGGAAGGAAGGAAGGAAAATGTTTTCTACCTTCAGGTGTTAAACCTGCCTTCATATAGACTAATAAAACCTCTGCTTGTGCCATGATTAGGCTGGATATACTCTGTGCTGAACCTCAGCCCAAAATCTGTCTGAAGGTTCTGCCTGATAGTTCTTTCTATTTAGTGTGTACAAAAGAGAACAATGAGTCTCTACTGACATTTCCTGTGTCTTGTTCCTGAAATGCCAGATTGTGACAATTAAGCCATGTAAAACACAGTTCAGGTCATGACACTGAAAAAAAAGGGAAATTAGGAATGTGTTTAGCTTACAATTTTCCCTCTTCATTACAATACTCTCTTATTTCATCCTCTGAAAACCAGTAGTCTAAAAATAGAAAACAAAGAAGCAAAAAGGTGGGGATTTTTTGTAACATGGACAACAGAAAGATAGATTTAAATATGAAAATGACAAATGTATAAAATTGTAGAATATAGATAACTGGAAAATAAATATATAATGCACATTAAAAATTGTTAGATATGTATGTTATGATACCTAACAACAAGCACTGCAGATATTGAGCAAACCCTTTTGCACTGTTCTCTATCACTTCTAATTTTATTGAGGTTTTTTCAGCATTTCCTTCCTGGCTAAAATGCTTTAAGTCAACATCACAGTTACATCAGTCAACGAAAGGAATATATATCCTCTTCATAACTGGAATAATGGCCAGTTGGTTTGCATTGGTTTATGAGTTTGTTTTCCTTTATGGAACATTAGCATTGATTTCAATTTATATAAAGATGAAAAAAAATTTTTTTTGAAGATATTTTTACTAAAACTTTTGCTTAGGATCACAGGGATTCTTGGCCCCATGGTATGTGACGATTCCAGAATTTCCAGTTTCTCAGGGGCATTATGTGATTTCCAAAGATATTTTCATAGTGTACTAAAGATTTAGATCACTTTAATTTAAGGAAGACACATTGCAAATTTTGGAAACAAAAGATGAGTGTTCATAAAATAAGTCCACCCATTTGTTTTTTTTTGTTTTTTCTTATTTACAACAATAGAGAAAATTCATTTTGAGGGATTTTGAAGTGCAGCAGCTACTAGAAGTTGCAAGTAGTTGGTAAATAAGAGAGGGAAATCTTATGGTACCCTGAATATGTGCCCACATTCTATTTATCCTTATAACCCTGCAGTGCACCCAAGCTGTCTTTCTCACAGCTCTTTAAATATATTTCTAGGGGTAATGCATGGATGATGAAGACAAGACCTGTGTGAGAAGTGTTACAAGAGTTTTGATTGTCATCTGCAACCCTTTCACAATCTTCATTAATTCCTGGGGTGAGGGTGGGGACAAAATATAATTTTGTTTATTTTTCAAATTTAGACAAAGCAGATTTTGCTTTTTAGGAGCTAGTGTTGCAGAATAGCGTAAAGGATTTTGGACATCCGTGTTAATGTTTTTTATGCTCTTGCCCCAATAACTAATAAGAAGAATGCGTTCCCAATCTTTAGTTATCATTGCCTACTAAGAATGTCTCTAGTTAGCTGATTTGATAGATATATAAATGTACAAGTGGTCTTATTGAAGTCTTTATTAAAGCTATTCTACATCACATTCATTATTTTAATTCAACATTAATTAATACCTTTGCTGTCCACATTCATTCAATGATAAAATGAAGTAAAATAGTTAATCTAGGATTCATATTTAGGTAGAATGTCATATTTATTCATTGTACATTTGATAAATGAATTTTTCATTATCAGGATACAAAGAAAATCAAGAAACTATACTTAAAAACATAACTGCATTCATTTGACAAGCTTTTTGAAAATGGAGTATAAATTACTAACCTAGAATGCAAAGGTTAATTTGAATTCATTTCATTTCCAAACTGACAATATGCAGAAATATTTTTTGTGAAATTATATATAAGTTAGTAAATAGATAATGAGTTTCCCTTAACTTGCAAGAAATTAACCACTCAGTTGAAAAACAGCTTCATATTTTATGGAGTGTCCTTTACATCTTTATTCACTTGAAAAATGTATTTTTCAAGGGTAATTACTTTTTTCTTCATTACATATGAACTGTGAATACTCTACGAGGTTTTTATAGTGTTATCAGTTCCTTTGTGTGTCTTGTTCAATCTGTACTGATTTTGACAGATATTTTTTATACTATTGGGATAAAATCAGTTAGCCCTATTCGCTTCCCAAAGGTCATCAGTAGCCTTGGGGTTTTTTTGGGTTCTGTGGGTGTTGGTGTTTTTCTTGGTTTTTGGTTTTGGTTTTTGTTTTGTTTTGGTTTTGTTTTTGGTTTTGTTTTTGATTGTTTGTTTGTTTGTTTTGGTTTTGAGGTTTTTTTTGTTTTTGTTTTTTGTTTTGTTTTGTTTTGTTTTGTTTCTCATTGGAATGAATAACAGATACATTAATAGAGAGTTTCAGCCTAAGTATACAAGTAAAAACAGATATGGTCAAAGTGCTTTATAGCCCCAAGGAAAGGAAGATCTACCTTTCAGCATATTAGATTTGAACAGAGGCCAGATCTCTTCTCATATGGTTTTATTAGCTAGTTTTACCATTATCGTTAAAACACAACAGTCTTAATGTATGAGGAGGAAATAAAGGACAATTTACTGTGCACAAGGGGATCTAGAGTGTTAGTGATGGAACTTCATACCATATTGAAATAACATGCAACTGTTTCTTTTAGACATAGCATTATACATTATCTTTCATTTCTTTACTTCTAGGGTCTGAGGTGGTTGGATTTGATGGGAAAAGTTGTCTAATTTACACATTAAATAAAAAACTCACTAATGCACTGAAAGATGTGATTTCTTTGAAGTTTAAGACAATGCAAAGTGATGGAATTCTCCTCCACAGAGAAGGACAAAATGGAGACCACATCACCATGGAATTAACTAAAGGGAAGTTGTCCCTACTCATTAATTTAGGTAACAGCTATAGTCTCATAAAGTCTAATACAGTTATTAGGCATTATTTGACTAAAACTTCTCTTAAACTGTTAAGTGGATTTTAATGTATAAAGTATGATAAACTAGCAGTATATTTTTGAATAATTTTATTTTTGAATGAAATTAATAGTTTTTATTTTTCTTCTTTCAAGGTGATACTAAAACTCATCCTTCTAATGCCCAAATTAATATTACGCTGGGCAGCCTTTTGGATGATCAACACTGGCATTCTGTTCTCATTGAGCATTTTAACAATCAAGTAAACTTTACAGTGGATAAACACACTCATCATTTTCATGCAAAAGGAGAATTCAGTTATTTGGACCTTGATTATGAGGTGTGAAAATTACCTTTCCTTTATTACATTTCTTACCTTTGTTATGCAAATGCACTGAAACTGGCAAAGGAAACAGAACTTAAGGAAGTTTGTAGTCCTTAAGACCTTGGGGGATTTTCTGTCTGTTAAGGGAATAAATCAAAGAAAAAGATATGTTCTTGGAGTACAGATCTTCCACTAGACTCTCAACTCAGTATATTCAAAAGACCATCTTTTTCATCTCAGAAGTCATTCTTTTAATACCTTTGTTTCAATAGAGCTGCAAATGTGATAAACAATATTGTGAACAGAATGAATGAGACCCAACTGAATGCTATTCTTTAATGAATATTAATGTTATGAATATAAAACTTAATGAAAATTGAAATATATCAGCATAAAACCATTTTAGAGATGTTTATATCAAGACTTAAATCTCTGTTAGATCTGAAAATTATACTGTGAAAAAATCTTGTTTGCACAAATAGTAGATTCACGAAAAGTAGTAGATGTAAAATGCTGTGAAATATTCCTGCCTGTGGTTAAAAATACCACTATTTCACAGCTGTAATGTGATGACTGGCTGCTTTATGTTTGCCCTGTACTGCTTGTTGGATAAGACAATGAGTGATAGAGTAGAATGTCTGGAGCCTGCAGAGTTTATTGTACTCATTCCAATTTTTAAGCATTTAGCGTGAGAAAGCATGCTGCTCTGTGTCTGCATTATTCCATTTCAAAAATACCTGCTCAGAGTTTCCGAATGTAAATCATAAGATGAAAGTTTGGAGGATCATAATAATTAAAAAAAAAGAAAAGCGAGAGAGAAAATAACTGCTTAACAAATAGGTATCTTTTACTAAATCAGTCAATAATGCAAATTAAATTTTCCTCTCATCCACCACATACTATAGTTTGAAATATGTGTTGCTAACACAAATAGAAAGAAAGCATAAAAACATTCAGAAAAGAACAAACTACTGTTTTTATAATTGCATTTCTGACTATGAAATTTTATTAAATTAATAACTTTGTGAAATATGATGTACTTTATTTTGGTTGATTTTTTGGGGTAAAATTATTTTAAACATTGAGCAAAAATTTAAAAATTAGAAGTTAATAGTTTAGACTGACCTTTTTTACAATGTTGTCCAGAGTATCTTTGAAATATGTGAGCTCAAATATTCACTTATACTGGAATCCTATTTCTGATGGTGTCCAAGAGTTAAAACATAGACTAGATCAGAACTAAGGTCACCCTTGTGGCAATGCTTTTCTAAAATAATTTACTGCTTTCTAGTAGCTTTTGCCTCAGGGCAGAGTTGTATTTAGACAGAATGATATTCTTGAATTTAGTAGCTCTCAATGGGTTTTTATTTTTATTAAATCTTCCAGTCTCTTTCTGAAACTAAGTAATTTTACAGCACCATACAAAGGAACTGCACAGCCTAAGCATTTTGAAAGGAAAAAAATGTACCTCCTTTAGTTTGTTTCAAATCTATCCTAGCATAGTGTAATTTAATGCACTTTTGTTCTCTATTATGGTAGTTACGGAGTGCACAGAGTGGAGAAGTTAGGCTCAAGTTTGTAAAGAAATCGTTGCTAATTTTCTCCCTTTTTACACTGTATTGCATAGTCTCCATGTATTTGGCCTTGTCCTTCACCATGGTTTTGCAGCTGTAATGGACCCTGAAAACTGATCAAGGCACTGCTCAGAGACATCAGAAGAAGAAGAAAAAAAGTCAAAATGTCGGAATAATTTGCTACATACATATGACTTGATATAGCCTATTCTTTTAGTATGTAGATATGATACAGTGAAATACACAAGAATCAACAGATTTGGTATAGGCCAGTCTTTGACTTCTGCTCTTACAGTATAGACAACTTCTTTTCTTAGACAATTACTTAACAGTATTATTGATTTCTCTTCTCTTTCTAAGCTCAGCTTTGGAGGGATCCCAGTGCCTGGAAAATCAGGGACATTATCGCGGAGGAACTTTCGTGGGTGTTTTGAAAATATTTATTATAATGGAGTGAACATTATTGACCTGGCCAGGAAGCCTAAATCTCAGATCTACACTGTGGTAAGAGATTTATAATTAAGAAAGAATAAATAACTAAAACAGAGAAAAATATCATAACCACTTTCAAATTCAACCTGTTAGCACACGTTTCTAGTGAAATCTATGTTAGGTAATGAAAGAAAAATAAAGTAATTACTAAGTTGGGCTGGTTTTCATTTTATGCTCTGTAGACTCACCCTAGTAGAAAAAGCAGGATGCATTTTATTCTTGAGGTTTTTAGCTGATATTTAGATGTGTCTGATATCACAATGTTGTGTGCTATTTAACTGGGTGACAAAAGTCAATAAGTAAAAAGATGCATGAGGAACCCTCAAATCTTTGGCTTTGTATCAGAGTAATAAGTATTGATACCAGTACTAATAAGAACGCCAGCAGCACTTTTTAAAACTTCTTTATTGCTGAGGACACTGATACACTTTGCTTTGTCCAGAGCATTATAATTTTGATAGATAAGTTCTGGTTTTCAATTTATATTGACCTTCAAAGACCTGTAGTCTAGGTTGGTGGGTTTAATGCATTTATTGTGACATGGCCAACAGTCATATTATCCAAATTTCTACCTTTTGGAGAAACAGTTCCAATAACAAAACAAATGTCTTCTGTGTTAAAAAGGCTTTCTAGAAATTATGCTAAATCCTTTGCTGTTGGTTTTGGTTTTTTTTTTTCCCTAGTACAACAAGGGTCATCTCTGTTTGCAGCATGTACTTATTCAGTAGCAGGAAACGCAGAAGTATCATAGAAGTCAGCTCAGAATAATTAAAATTCTATAAAATGCTTTCATGATCCAAATATTTTAACTTGGATTTCTGTTCAGGATATGAAGCCTCAAATTTGGTTCTCTGTCATAGAAAAAACAGATGAGAGGTATCTGCATGTGAAATTCACATGAAATATTCCAAAATTAACTAAGCTGCTACCTCTGTATAGTGTTCTCTCCATGATGCTTACGAATATTTGGGAATGGGCAATTATAGTAGGCTTTGGGTGGATTAGTGGAAGGGGATCTGTGAAATTGTCTGTAATAGGGAATTTCTTTATTTTCATGTCAAATGTTTTAAATTGTTGTGCTACTTTCAAAACTATTTAGGAGACATTTCATGATGTAAATATTATAGAAAGAATATGTTATCACAGAATCCCAGTTAAATAGGCACTTTGCTGGGGGAATCTGCAAATGGCCAGCTTTTAGCATTTAAAAAGGTTTATTAATCTGATGAGAGCCCTTTTTTCTATGTGTCAGTTTTGCTGACCATGTCTGTACAGCTGAGTTCATAAGACAGAGCTTTTACTTATTTATGTATTTTCCTTGAAGTAAGTGAAAACCCATAAACTTTAATACTTTGCCACACCAGGGACTAGAGAGTATTTTTCTTAAATTGATTTTAAAGCTTTTTACTGTGTGGTCAAAGTTTTATGTATGCTCAAAAGTTTAAAACCTCTTAGTGTTGAACAGAAATTAAGTGTATTTTAAATTCCAAAACCACTAATCATTATTAATCCTTTCTCCGGAACAAATTAGTTATATTTCAAATAGTGTCAGCAAGTCATTAGATCACAGTGCACAGTTTACTACTATCAAGCACCATAAACTCTGACACCAGATGCAAAAAATGCATTATTCCCATTCCTCATTTCTTGTCTGCATCTCTCAGTACAAGTACAGATGCAGGTTACTCTCAGAGTTTCTCAATGAATTCAGCCACAAGTTTACCTAAGAAATAGTTGTTTTCAGAAGAAGGTAAGCACAAAGTGAATGCTAGGTGCATAAATGCAACTCATCATCTAGTCCATGTGGGCCTGCTTGAAAACACATTCCCTCTTAAATTAAGAAGTATGCATTGTGCATTTAAGTAGCAAGAGTTTATATGTGGAATTTTTCTGTTTGTGAAAACAAATACTGGAGTTGGTGCCCATCTCCAATTACATTTATTTGGAAATTGTTTTTTTCTTAAATTTAACACCATCCTAAACAATCAGTGCCAGCTCAACATTTTTCTCTACATCCTAGCATTTAGACCCACATAAGTGTTTACATGCAGTCAGTGGCGTGGCATTTATTTGTCATTGAAGAATTTGTCAAGTCCCTAATGTTTACAGAGGCTGAGCCAAACTAGGAACAAAGCAGGTCTTTCTAACTCCTGAAGTAGCATTAAATTGGCCTCATAATTTAGGAACTTACATCATTCCCTCAAAGGTCCTTGCCACTCTGTGGAGGCAGATGAATCTATTCTGGTCAGACAATTGTGTTAACATTTCTCAAACTGATGATGCTTATGTTTGATTTTTAGACTAATACATTCAAGTACTATGCACCATGTTTTGAAACTCTGCAGTTTCCATGGAGAAATTCTCATGACTCTTCCTAATGCCATATTTGTTTTATTTCTTTCTAGGGCAATATGTCCTTCTCATGTTTAGAGCCACAGGTGGTTCCTGTTACATTTCTGAGCTCTAGCAGTTTCCTGGCACTGCCAGGCACATCAGGGCAAGATGAAGTATTTGTCAGTTTTCAGTTTCGCACTTGGAACAAGGAAGGACTTCTGTTATCCAGTAAACTGCACCAGTCTTCAGGTGGTTTCCTCTTATATCTGAGTGATGGGAGAGTCAAAATCAATATTCATAAAACAGGAAGAGTACTGAGTGACATCGCTGCAGGTAACAGAAATGAAGAAAAAAAATCCAGGACTTCTATGCATGAAAGAAAAAAAAAAAACTAAAGGTTATTTACTTAGTACTTGTTTCTTGACTGATTTTTTATGATTAGTTTGTGTGCAACTGTGCTTTACTTGTGGGAATTTTACACCCAATTATTTCTAAATGCTTTCTTTTCTCACAAACATGCCTATTGTTTTTTTCCCCATGAATGAGCAGAAATTACTTGCAGTAATATAGACTGAAAAATTGAGTTCTTAGCCTAACATACTAATGCATACAATGCATACAATATGTACAGCTCATGTGTATAACCTGGAAAATCTAAGCAGCATTTTCAGTTGTGAAGTATAAGAAAATTAGTCTTTTACTCTGTCATGCTAAGTCATTAAGATGTTTTTTGCCATTTGTCAGTGCTTTGCAATGGTAAGAAGCAACTAATTTTTTTTATGAAGTTATACTCACTATAAATATCCCTTCTGTTATTTTTTAGAGTTCTCAATTTCAGAGATGTCCATTAAATTGGGACAGTGGATGCCCAATACTAGATTGTGTTTCAGAAAACGAGGGCAAGTTTGAGTCTATGATTAAAAAAAAAAAGAGAACTTGAGGAAAATGAATACCTGAGAGCTAAAGGGTCATTTTTGTAGTTAAACACTGAACTAAGACTAGACCATCTACTTTTGGTAGTGGACTTCTAGGCATCCCGCAGGGTAAAACAGATTTTCATAAAGATAGTATCTTCTAGTCTTCTGATGAGTAATTTCAGCCTTGGCAAGCAAATATGTCAAGACAAAAGGATGAAACAACTATAGTGATACACATTCATGTTAGAGAGTACTTCAGTTGGGATTTGACATAGATTCCTGCTTTAACTTTCTCTCTGCCTGGCAGGAATGGGACAAACTTTCACAAATGGTCTCCTCAGTTTTTCTGAGCACTGTTGACACTTGATGTGAGAACAAGACTTGTTGGCCCAGTCAGGAAGTATCTTTCTAATTATCCGTCTTTCAGGAAGTATAAGAGCAGGACAGAAAAGCATCATCTCCAACTTTGAAGGCTTTGAAGGGTTTTTATAAAAGCCTGAGATGCTGTAACATATCCATGTAATAATATCATCATCTTCACCTAGCAGCACTTCATCAGTATTGTACTATTCTCTGACATTCCATGTATCACAGCTGCCTTAGAGCTTCTCATTATTTATGCAAACAAATTGAATTTTGCCCTCTTCTTGTAGATGGATTACATGATGTGGTATGATATGATGAGTCCTAAGACAGGAAAAACTGCATGATTGAGATTAGGTGGATAAATGAGATTACAAGGAATATATGAGTATGAGGAAATTGAGGCTTGGGTTGGAGTGGTTTCTGTGCAGACAAAGATGACCAGAGTCCACTAGCTGGAGGAATATATTGTCGAAGCAATGGCGAATTTGGATGCAGAAAACACATTTATGATATCCAGAGCCTCACTTGATTTATTTTGACCCATACACAAGCATGTATTTTCCATTTTGTATTCATAAAGCAGAATCTTATCAGTGTAAAAGAAGCCAAGTTAGTTCCAGTAATGTAATGAATAACAAGTGAGAAACCCCCAAACTAGTTATTATCAGTATAAAGACAAAATAAGAATTGACTGATCTAAATTGTTCTCAAAACTTACTAGGCAGTATAATGCAGACAAAGTGAGCAAAGCAGAACCAAGCAGGACAAAGAAACAGCCACAGGATTTGAATGTGAGGTCTTAATCTTCGTTCTATGCCCCTGTTTCTTTTAGATCAATTCCTTAATTTAATTCCTGTTAAGAAATGAAAATGCCCTTGAGGGGGGAGAGGAGGGGAGGGGAGGGCAGGGCAGGGCAGGAAAGGGAAAAAGAAAGAGAGAGAAAGAAACTGCCAAGTTCATTATGTTTCTACAGGTGTATAATGATTGCAAGTAAAATTTTGAACTGTTGATTATTTTAACTCAGAAAAAGATTCTAGGCCTCTAATGACCACAGATAATGTTGAAATTTACATAAATGCTTTGATCCTTTTCCTGTGGGTGATAATGGGAATGGCCCCGGTATCTTTTATTATCTAAAATAACTGATGCACAAAGAGTACCACTTTAATGACAAGAGATTTCCCTAGGCTTACCATTTGAAAATGTCAATTTCTTAGTAAGAATGTCAGTGGTATGTAGTTAGCAGTGATGAATTTGGCTTTTTAGGAGTTATGTCAATTGCTGTTCAATTAGGTGATGTATGTTAAAGAAACTGTTGCTATGCACTGTCATTTTAACAGAGTGGCTGATGGTGGTGGCACTTTTAACAGCCCTAGGTAGACTTGCACATGGTGCAATTTATTCACTTTCAAAGCTGCAAAGCAATATATAAAATATTAGTGTAAACATCCCAAAATAAATCTTGACATTCTATGCTGAAACAGAATTTAATGCTCTCATGCTAGGTTAAGCTTTCTGTTCATAAAGTCTAACAGAAGGAACTGTGATTGTCTTTTTGAAGGCAAAAGCTACAGCAAAATCATCTTATTCTCTTCTGAGAAGGAATTCATCTAACAAAATAATATGGGAAACTTTTCCTTGAGTTTTTGAAGTGTTTGTTGTAGCAATCACTGAAGCAATTCAAGTCTGCATTTGGAGATTGAGAAAATCTCAATAAATTATGGGTGGTTGGACAGAAGATTTGCTCCCCTACAGGCAAGGACTTATGACCTGACTTTCACACGCACATGCACACACACATAATATTTGATAATTAAAACCAAGCATATTTCTTTGTGCGCAAGTCTTAAATTAATTATCCTGTGTTTTTCAAGAATTTTTTTAACCATATAAAACTGAGGACAATGGCACATTAATTCATAAGTAATTAGGTTATAGTAAGTTCTGTCTTTCTTTTGCAGAATGGTTGCCTAATGTCTTTCATTTGTAGCCTCTTTTGCACATCAAATATTCACAAAAAATAACATAGATTTAAAAAAAAGAAAAATCAACACAAAGTTAATTTTTTTTAATTATGAGACCAAATTGAATTACAATATGTGTAATTGTTAGATCTTATTACTCAGTTTCTTCTATGGCCCTCTATTTTTATTCAGCTTTTAATTTCCATACAGCTTTTAATTAAGTGATGTTAATAATAATGGGATTTCATTGTTATACTTCAGACTAATGTATAAATTACTTTCTCTAAACTTTTTTTTTGTTGTTTCCCACTGATCTCCTAATAATCTATATACACTGTATTTTATAAATGTGTTCCTGAGATCAGGTATCATTGTTCTGCAAGACATCCCATAGACCCTATTTTAACACTTAGATTTAATGGAACTAAAGAGAAAAAATGGGCATTTTGTTTAACAGCTACCTTATTGTATACTAAAAAAATAATTGCTTTGTCTTTCCTACTTGTTTCTGGTTAAGCATTTTTCTAACTCATTGTAGAGCAACAGACAAATACAAGTTTCAGATGGAATGTAGATCTTAGTAGTCCACTGGCCTCTTCCACTTAGATGTTGTACCACTTAGTACTTCCACACAAGCAAATGTCAATTTAGTTAAGGTTCTCAATTCAAGGGCTAAAATGAACAGTTTTCATCAGAGTGTCTTGTGCTCCTGCAGTGGCATTCCTTAGTTCTCAGACTTAATAAAAGGGATTTCCAGGAAGCCTTAACTTCAGCTACATGAAAATTGTTAAATATCTCTAATCATGCCAACCTCTCAGAAGGGTAGATAAAATATCCAGGCCAAAATCATGTAGTAGGTCAGTAAGGTGAATTACTATCAACAAACCAAAAAGTGCAAAACTCATATTATTAATTTTTCAGTAACCAAAACTTCTGATGGTCTGAAATACCATTCTTTATATGTTAGGACAGTCTCTTATCTACCTTCACAGTCAAATATTGCAAGGTTTGGAATATGGTTTACCCACCAGAACAAGAAGCTACTGAAGCAAGATGCACAACTAAGAATTAGAAGTAGTTATCCTTGTAACAATTAAAGTGAGCTATTTTTTTAAAAAAGAATTCATTGCTAGACTTAATATTTTCAGTAATGACATAGGTAGTGAGATCCAGTGTATCCTCAGCAAGTTTGCTGATGACACCAACCTGAGTGGTACAGTTGATTCGCTTTAGGGAAGAAATGCAACCCTTAGTAGATTTGAAGATGGAGGGCACTTGATAGCCTTGAGGAATGGACCCAGGTGAAACTCATGAAGCTCAACAAAGACAAATGCAAGTTCCTGCACCTGGGTTTGAGTTCCCTCTAGTATCAGTACAGGCTGAGGGAAGGAAGGGATTGAGAGCAGGCAGGAAGAACTTGGGGGTGCTGGTAGATGAGACCCCACCTCAATAACTGGTTCAAACTCTAGGGTCCCCAACACAAGAAAAATATGGTCCCGCTAGAGGGAGTCTGGAGTAGGGCCATGAAAATAATCAGAGGGAGGGGGCATGTCTCCATGAAGACAAACTCAGAGAGCTGGTATTTAGATTATGGTAGTCAATGATCTGTGGACCCTAGTTATGCTATAATTTAGCTATTTGAACCTTCTCGTCTTTCTCTTTTTGCTTCTTTTCTTTCTGTTTGATTGTGTCAACTCATGGACTGTTACTGCAGCGCATACAACGTGTTCTAGAGAGTAGTACGTAAATCCATGAAATTTCAAGAGGAAAATGACAGATCACAAATCATAGACACTCTGCGGTCAAAAAAATGCTTTGACTAATTTAGAGGCTGTATTCTTTGTTCTTCACTGAAAGAAATATCTCTGTTCTGAAGAACACTCAAGAACACGACTGTCTTTAAGCTGTTATGAGTGGTGATGTGCTGCCCTGTGTAGAATTTATTTATGTATACATAAGTGCTTTCCCGAATCAGGACTATAGGCTTATTACTTTGTGGCACCTTACGCCTACACAGCCAGAGGTAATGTATATTTGTGGTTGTGGCTAAACTCTCTGAATATTTTCCCATACAGGTCCAGTAAAAGAATCAGCTGAAAGCAAAATTGTGTTGTGACATTGACGTGATGATTACTGAAGCTTTTAGCATCTACAGTATTTTGCTTTTTTGCCATGTTGTAATATAATGACTACTTTTTATTTTAAAATATGGAGAAATTTTTTTTTGAACAGTGTAATAAAAATATGTATTATGTATAGACTACTGTTTCAGCCATCACAATAATATTTTAATGATAACCTCCTTGGATTGGGAGGATACTCTTCGCAGTCATTACATTAAGTGGATATATTACAAATAATTAGGCTTCAGCAATAGTACTACAGGACTAAGACTTATCCACTGAAGTACTTCTATTTTTTATTTATAAAATGTGAAGATAGATTCTGTCTTCACAAAAGATGCTTGTGCTTATTAAGTTCTTTTTCACTTCTTTCTCATTGGAGATTTTATGTGGGCTGTGATTGCACTCCTGGTTCCTTCTCCTTTCAACTCTAAAACATTTAGATAGTGTAACAATACGTGGAAGTTTATACTAAATTTTGGGATTTTATTTTTCTTTCAGGTGCTGGATTAAATAATGGCCAGTGGCATTCTGTATCTCTCTCTATCAGAAGGAATCGTATCAGTGTAAGAGTGGACAATGATGTGACCTCATCTGCTCATGCCATCATACCTCTACAGATTTATTCCGATGTTTTCTACTTTGGAGGTGAAATATTGTTGTTTGTTTATATTGGCAATATCCAACAGTTACACATCAATTTTTCCTGAAATATCTAATCAAATGAAAAAAATTTTTTGGCTTGCTTCAAGTCTTCTTTATCTAGCTTGGTTCAGGCACTGTTATGATATTTCTAGTTTCAGTTTCCTTTGAATTTTACCATGTTGGTTAGAATAAATCACAATCCTGAATCCTTGGTCACTTTTTAGATTGTCATAATATCATGATGATATTATGATAATATCAACATATCATATCATGATAATATCAACATATCATGTTCTTATCTGATAATTGAGTATAGTCTGGCTGGCAATCAAACAGACATGCAAAGGTTTCTCTTGCTGCAGACTTACTGTTTTGCTAAATGAATATTTTGGAGAATCTTCCACTGAAATGATTTCAAGTTTTCACCTTAAGTGTATGCTTGCCTGTGTAAATGCCCTTTTTGTATGATACCTAAATTTTCTTTTGGTTTTTTTTAACCACCACAGCAGTATAACTTTTCTACATTTGACAAATATAATTTGTGCCTAAAAACCTACATGTATATATGTCTCTGTTTCTCTAGGAATATCAACAGTCATCTGTCATCAAGAGATTATGTAACTAATAACATGTTTTGTTACTGATAGAGTGGAACAGGTTGTTCTGTTATTAATATAATATTTTTGGGAATGGGCTGCATAATAGCAATGATACACATTACCTGAGTTAAATTAGAAACTGAATACTTCCTCGCTTTTAAACATTAATTGTTGAAATATTAAATTATTAATTATTTATTAATAATTCTCAAATTTCTGACAAAACTGAGAAGGTTGTATACAAAACACTGAGTATGGACCTGTCATTGTCCACAGATCACTTGCCTTGAAACAGGAGGTTTTAAATACATTTCATGCTCACAGGCATACTGTTAGTACAGTAACTACTACCTGAGCATTCACATGAATTTTCACTTCTGGCATCTACCCTTTTCTACTAAAAAAAACCCTTGACTTGGCTAATAATCCGTGAAATCAGAGAAAGATGCAAAATATTGGTCTCGAATAGCCCTTCTATATTGGTTCATGTTCCCAGATCTCTGATTAGATGATTTTCATCACTGCAGAGTTGGTGGCATAGATGAGCAGTTCAGAAGGATGTGGGCAGTTACAAAAAGCAGCATGTTCAATGAAGTTGTACAAGGACACTTCTATTTCTGTTTTACAGTGTGGAGAGGACAAAATAATTCCAGGAACACTGGAAGTACCAGCTGCATATCCACCTCTAAGATTCTCTGATCTCAGCCTTATCGCTGAAATCTGCAGCTCATGCATCTCATACAAAGTTAGGGAATGCTAGGTGTGGGTTTCTGAGTTTACAAAATTCTTTATTAAATGTTTATGTTATATACCACTGTCAAAATGCAGACAATGCATTTTTACTTTCTCTCCAAGTTTATATGAATATTTACCGTGTTTTTGCTGTTCGTTAAAGTACGAGCATCAGCCTTTCAGGGGAGATGTCCTGGGGACATGGTGATTTGTTTACTTGTTTTAATGAATACAAATTATGCAGGAAATGTGTATACTTAACTGGGAAAATGTGTAGTAAACATGATAATAATTTAGTGTTATGTCAGCTCAATTTCTAGTCATGCCATCATCAAGGATCTATCACCTCTCTCAGTTCTTGTAATAATAACTCACTGCAATTATAAGGGAAAATGAGATCATTTAATAGTGCAATAAGCACATATTATAAATTTAATGATTTGTTCTTATCTTTAATATCCAGTCTACAATTGTAAGGAAACACAGTTTAATTAATGTTAATTGTATTTGTCTCTTATCTAAAAGAAGACTTTTTTTTAAAAAGAGACATGAAGAAAAATATCTGAGACACATTTTGTGAAATAGCTATGTCTAAAAATTGTAAATTTTTCCTACTTTCTCTGGCCTTTATTTGCTTATTTATTTATCCATTATTTGTTTATTTATGTGAACTCTACTGGAAGTATTTCATTCTTAAATGAGCATCTTATTTTTCATCAGAAATTACATTCTACTGTAGAATGCTGTAAAGAGCATGTGGTTAGACCTGTAATTAATTTGCTTAACTATGTGTGGTGCTGAAAACTTACTGTGCTCCTATTTTGACTTTTGCAAGTCAGCATATTTTTTGTTCTTAAAACAGCACACCAAGTAGATAATTAAACATTTGCCTTTAGAAACATAACAATTTCGAACAGTTTGGTTCTTGAACAGAGTTATACACACTAAAAATCTGTTAACTTGTTAAATTTAAGTTTTAATTCATTTTCTAATCTATATTTCTCAAAAATATAAATATGCTATTTATGTTGTTGCACACTCCTTTGAATATATTTAGACGTTTCCACTGTTGTTTTGCTTTCCTGTATTGTACCTCTCCACTGTCTTTACAGGACTTCAAATTACCCATTAGCTCTGTGCAACAGAAAAGTGTCTTAAAACTCACTGCTTCCTAACATCCTGAAACAAGAAGGTCTTCAAATGCTGTGAACTAGAATGCAGTATTGTTGGGCTAAGATCAAAGGATGACCCTTGTGCATTGTTGCAGAAACAATAACACCCCGTGGAAGAAAGACAAATAAAAACCATTTAAGCATTGTAGTGCAGTGTTTAGCTGCCACTGGGGGAAACGGCTCAATGGATGTGGTTTAAATCAAATTGGAATTAAAACAATTTATTTGTTTACTGCAAATGTTTAAATTTTTGGCAGTCAGTGAACAAGGCATTTCAGGATTAGTAAGACAGTAGATAAACACAATATTAAATTCTGACAGAATATGGACACCCAGATGGTATGTAGCCTAAGCCTCTGTTTTAAACAAGTCTGATTAGACTAAGATGTACAGGGATGTTACCACTCAAGACTTGTACAGCTGCCAAGATGGAAATCTTATCACTTCTTGGGGCAAACTGTTCTGATATGGACCACCGTAACAGTGAAAACGCTTGTTGCTTGTGTCTTATGCCTTATGATCCAAATTTGCAGGTTTTTAGTTCTGTCCTTTGCCTCTTGTCCTGTCATCATGCACCACCATCCTGGAAGTAGTCTTGCTCCATCTTCTCTGTGCCATCTTATCAGATAGTTTTAGCTTCTCTTCTTAAGACTGAGTAGGCCCAGATCTGTCAGCCTCTCCTCATAACTTCAGTCAGCTTCCAGCCATCTTGGAGGCCTCCTCTGGCCTCACTCTAGGACACCAATGTTCTTCCTGTACTGGGGAGCCCAGAACTACAGCACTCCAGATTTGGTCTCACAAGTGCCGTGTACCAGGAAGAACCACCTCCCAACACTTGCAGATTGTGCTCGATAATGCATCCCAGAATATATGCCTTCACACAGCCTTCTGTGCTGCAAGAGTACTCCCCCAGCTCATATTCCACTTGATGGTCACTAGAATTTCAGGCCTGTATCTGGACAGTGATCCTCCAGTTTGGATTGTTGCATGGATATGTTCCAGCTCATATTAAAATCTTGATCTTGTTCTTAATGAATTTCATGACATTCCTGTCCTGGCCCTTTTGAGTTGCAGCCCTGCTCTCCAACATTTTGTCCCTGCCCCTGGTTTGGTATCAGTTGCAGGCTTGCTGAAAGTGCATCCTGTCTCATCGTCCAGGTCATTATTCAAGATACTATAGATGTAACTACTGATCTCTGAAGAATCCTCTGCTCAGTGATCATCAGGTGCACTTTGCAGCCTGCTTATCCCACCCATATATATTGTGAATCTGGTGATAGGTAGACTATAGAAAACTGTCAAGTCTTTGCTGAAGTATGCAATGCTAAGTGTCGCTCTTTATACTGCTCATCACTTCAGAAAAGAAAACAAAGACCTCAGTCAGGCATGATTTAACCTTGAAGCTAAAGTTAGCCAGTTAACTTCTTGTCCTTCACATGTTTAGAAATAGCTTTAAGAAGTTTTGCTCTGTGGATTTGCCAGGCACTGCAAAAAGACTAACTGCCCTCTAGTTTCTTAAAGATGGGTGTAATATCTGCCTTTTCCACTTAACAAGAAGGGCAGAATACAGAAAGACCCTTTGAGGATTAAAATGTTAATGAATTCACAATGACAACGGCAATTGTTAAAATGGCATTGACCAGCTCCTGCACCACCTTCAGGTGCACCTTGGGTTCATTGTTCCTTTACTACATTATTTTTTTCATACTCTGCTAAGATATGGGAATCCCCAGGATCAATTTTGCTAGTGAAGAAAAAGACCTTGAAGAAAACAGTTCTTCTCTAGACCCTTGTCACTAAGTCCCCTGCCCCATGGAATAAATGGATAATACCCATAATATCTTTAGTCTTCCTTCTCTTACTGTTGTACCTACAGAAACCTTTTTGTTGCACTTGAACTTCCTTGGCAAGTTTTATCTCCTGGTTTCTAACTGCATTTCTAATTGCATACGTGCAGGTAATGTCTTTGTATTCTCCTCTATGTTGTATGTCCTTGCTACCACATTTTGTGGGCTTGCTTTTTCTGTTTGCACTCACTCAGAAGCTCCATGCTCATGTTTGCAGGTCTTATGCCACACTTGCTTAACTATTTTGATATTGGTATGGATATCTCTTTTTGCTCTGAAGAGCTTTTTTTTTGAAGCTATCCAGCCCTTTTGCTCTCCAGGGCAATTTCTAATGATAACCTTAAAATAGATCCTGAGCAGAAAAAATTTGACTCTTTTGAAGTCCAGGGTTATGATTCTGGAGTTTTATTTCTTTCTCTCTTCTCTGTGGCTCATAAGGTCCACAGCTTCATCTTCATGTTTGCTGTAGCCAAGACTGTCCTCAACCTTTACATTTTCAACCATTTCTTCCTTGTCCATGAGTAACAGGTTCAGTGGAGCATCTCTTCTACTTGAGTCGTTGATGGTCTGCAACAAGAAGTTTCAGTACCTTCCAAAATCATCTTAACAGCTGATAACTTAATACTGTACATAGTAACTGATTTTTTTTCTTATTTGACTTCAATTGTGACTTAAAACTTGTTCAGATCATGTGACCTTGGATTGGAACCTAACATTCTACCACTAAGTTCTCCCAGTCAACCGGTTCCTATCTTGCTTGGGAACTTTCGTTAGGTTATCCTTTAACGAAATTTTTAGTGATGTTTTGCATATGCTTTAAAAATAGTAAGAGTGCAGAGAAGTATTTCTTTTTAGTCATGCAACCATGGCTTATCAGAAAAGCTTCTGGCTGAAGTCCTCCAACCACAAAATATAAAACATGTGGAGGTTATAAAAGTTTAATTGAATTTTGGAATATATAATTTTTTTCAATAAAATATTTCTTTTCAACCCCAGTTTTTATTCTTCTTTCAGGTTGTCCTAGCAGTGGAAACATTTCTGAATGTAATACCTCATTTGGTGGTTTTCAAGGATGCATGCGACTTATTTCCATTGGTAACAAAGCAGTGGATATGATCTCTATTCAGCAAAATGATTTTGGCAATTTCAGTGATCTTCAGATAGATTTATGTGGCATTACAGACAGGTGAGAAAATAATGTTTATTCATTAATTGATTTATGTCTATGTTTTGTTTCTAATAGTGACTTGATGAACACGAAGAACAGAATACTTACAAAATGACATGCTGTTTCTTTTGTAAGAATTGAGAAGTTCAGAATAAATGCAGAATATGTAGCGTAGAGCAAACAGACTTCCTTCTACTGCAAATAAAATTAACTTTGACTTAAATTATTTTATATTTCTGACAGATTTTAGATATCTTACTTTCTTTACAAGTAAGCTGCAGACACAGATCCCCTACTGCAACCTGTAGTTCCATCCACCCTTTAAAATACTATGTTTTTACAAGTTACAGCTGTTTCCTATATTCTACCTCTCCAGAAACACAGTAGATAGTATCCATCACAGTGAGTGAGCATCGTCTTTTACACCATGGTCAGAAGTAATCTCGTAACTTGCAGTTAGCATCTATCTAGAAGAATGGCTAGTTGTAGCTGTCTTCCTCTAAAGGAAGATCCCTCCCCAAAGAGGAAAGACTGTATACATTCCCAGAAATAGAAATACTTGATGGAAAGACATTGCTGGACTTCGGTGTAGTAAAAGCAGAGGGGGTTGCAGATCAACACAGGCTGCTGAGGAGAGAGGGAGCAAACACACAGTCTGTAGAAGAAGAAGTTTTATTCTGTAGACTACAGAGAATGCAGTCAGAAAGGCATGCTGTCTTTAATCCAGAAGCATTTTACAGGTGAAAGGCTGTAAACATACACAGTTCATATGTGTATATATATATATATATATATATATATATATAAAATAATTGTGCAAATTTATCCCTTCCTGAGATAATCCTGACTTTGCAGTAGGCACTAATTGTGATAGACATGTGCAAAAACACAGTTTGGTTTCAGTCAAAACTTTAGTGTATGGCTTACTGGGGACTTATATTTGGGATGCCACATACATTGATGTTTCTTTTTGCCTTTCTTTCATACTACTGCCTTTTAACTTATTTTCTCACTTTTCAACCATAACTGCTTCCTTCCTCTCCTCTTTGATGGATCTCATGACACTTCCATCCAGCTTCTAAAGCACTGCATCACTGCTGTTTTTTGAACTCTGGAATTGAACTTACTTCTATTATACTGTTTGTTTTCTTACCTGCGTAAAGACAAAATGAGGAAGATAATCAGCTCAAAAGAATCTAATATGGGAATCTGCATATTCTTTACTCAAACACATTAATGGATATCTAAGCAAGATTATGAGTCAAAAATATCACCCAATTGGCTCACTATATAATTGATACCAATTTCTGTCTAATTTACCATGAATTCTCCAATGTTCACAGTAACTGTGCACCTCCTACTCAGAGTTGCAGATTAGAAGCCATCTCCTCCTTCATAAACACAAACATATTTTACCAATTTTTTTATGGAACATGGTACATTTTTTATGTAGCAATTCCAGCTATTTTCAGTTTTGAATGACCATAAGATGTAAGTTTGTACATGTCAGTTCTAAAAAGATGGTAAGTGTATAAATAAACAATAAATGATGTTTAAAGCCACTATGTGAATCTCCATATATAGAAATCCAGCATTATTTAGAGTATACAAGTGTCAGAACACTTAACTCTTACCGCTTTCTCACACTTCATTGACTTGAGGTTATATTACTTTCATACTTCATCGAAATTATGTGTGTTTTCTCAAGTTCAGTGATTCAAAAGGAAAAGAACATCTTTATGGGAGATTTTTGGTTGGTTGGCTTTGTTTTCTTTAGTATTTGCTCGTGTTAATTTATGTCTCTTCTTCTATCTTGACCATTCTTGCATTGACTCTGCCAGAGTTAGTTTTCAGTTCCCAGCATGTTTTGATTATGTGTTCCTAATTTATCAAAATAGAAGTTTAATCCACCTATTTTTATAAATTTCATTGCCCTCATAATATTTTTTTTCAAAATAGACTTCTTTATAAAATCCTGTCTGATCTTGTGCTTTCTTGCTTTTGGGACTGTTTCTTTCCCATTTCCTCACACAGTCTCATTTAATTCAATATGTATCTCATTTGTAGCATAATCATAAGCTCATCATTTGTTCCAAGCACCATGTCTCTCTTTTTCAAACTAGTTCTGCATCTCACCATAAATACCAGGTGATAAAGCACATATATTTCGCAAAATTAAAACTGCTTACATGTTTTAAACAATTTTTAATAGGTAGCTTGCATCGTTCTGTGCACTATATTGTTTGAGAAAAAGTGCTTTCTTCCTACCATGATTCATAAATGTCTTTGAATCGCCTAAGCTAATGAGCATCGCTGCCACTGTGTTCCTGATAGTAAATATGTCCCTACAGGTGAATGCAAACAAATCCCTTCTTTGTCTTGGAGTCTTTATGCAAGTCTTTACATCTCCAGTTCCAAGTCATGAAGCATGGCCCAAATTCCAGAGTTATTGAGGGGTTTTGTGGTAGAAGTGATTGGCACCCAAATATAGTAGTTTTATAGTAGTTTTACACATTTGACGTGCATGAAAACAAATAAAATTTACTCTTTGCAAAGCAACCTGGATTTATATGCAATAGTAAATAAACTGAAAACAATTCTATTTAATCCATTCTTTACCTCATATATACACATTTAACATATGAAGAGTGTTCTTTATGAGATTTACAGTCTTCATGGAGAGATAGTTAGTTAATAATTCATTTTTCTGAATATAAATTAACTTTCTATTCATTTTATGCAAACAAATGCCTTACCATTTTCCTATTTTCAGTTTTCTCTGTTTGATAAACTTTCTAATTCCTTATCCTAGTCTTGAATTGTTATGACTGTTTGCAGTCTTCAGTCTTCCCGTGATCCTTCATTTAGCCGTTTCATTATATGATATCTTTATATTGTTCTGTTGCTCATATATCTCTTATGCATGCAAACAATTCCCTTCATGTATTTCTCCTTAATGTCTTTTCTCTCAGCTCCTTTATCAGTATATATTGGTTTAATAACTCCTAATTAGATATAAACCATTCACAAAATCACTTTAAAGGACACAGTGTCATTTAAATACCTTACAATGTTAGGATATTTAGTCTCTGAGGAGAGAGTACCAGATGAGTCTGTCATAATTACATTAAGCTCTACACAGAAACATACAATTTCCTGCCAGGAGCTCTTGCCTTTTTGTCCTGGCAGCAGCATACAAAGAATGAACTGAATGGGTTTATATCTTTAAATAAAGAAAAAAACAGAAATAAAAATGATGCTCACTGCACAGTTATGAAATACTTTTTTTCTTTTTTAAAAAATAAACTGAAGAATGAGGAAATAATAGGCATTAGAAATTCAGCAGTTATTTGCTTTCTTTTAAAGGATCTTATAGTCATAATTTAGAACCATGATAAAGAAATAGTATACAAAAGAAGTGTCCTGAAAATTGACATACAAAGTTATTATTTTCCTCTTTCTTTATCAAACCAATATGTTATATAATACAGTCATATTATGGATAATTATTCTCCTCTCAATATTAATTTATAGTTATTAATAGGCTGCCTTGGTTTAAAATATTTGTATCATTTTCAGAAGTCATACACCTAAAAGCATAGTATCAAGAAATATGTGGTAAATGTTTTATCAGCTGTTGCTTTTCTGGTTTTAGCAGACACGGTGATGAATCCAAAAATTAATTTTTAGAGATGAAATATTAGAAATACTGTTTAAAATATGAGAAATATTTTTTTAGAAGATTAGCTTGTTCAAAGAAAGCTGTGTTCTAAATCTTGCTTTGAGGTAGGGTCACAGTGTATAATGTAGTTATACATTTACTTTGATGTAGCTGGTGGCTATTTTCTATTATACATTCTGAAGCAGAGGAAAGAAGTTAATGTTAAAAGATTTAAATTGTACTCTTAACTTGTTTTCACTTTCGTTAAGGTTGGTTCAAGCATCATCAATTTCATCAAAGCTTTTCATCTTGTGAACAATATTAGGAAGATTAATTAGTAGGGACAGGGAGTCAATATAAGTAAAGACCATGTAAAACACAATTTTTGAATAATGTCTTTATCAAAAAGGCATAAGACACATAATACGACTTAAAAAAAGCAGAGCATCTTTCAGTGAATGCACTGAAAGTCTTGAATGGCAGTTTTGCTAAATATAAATTTGTATTTATAATAACTGATGATTAGTTATATACAAAGAAAGTAAAATAGAACATTTACCTAAGAAATATTAGTATACATATTTAAGTAATTCTGTCAAACAAAGTATTTAAAATCAAAATAATTGTAAGCCTGGTGCCTAAATTTTATCTTTGGGTTCCAAAACAGAAGTCATTGAGACATACATCATCTGTTGACTACCCTTAGGAGTACATTTTGTGCGTGAGAGAATAGATACAAGATCAGTTCTTTCACTGCCAAAAAATGTCACAGATTTCCTTGAAATTAGGTGACATCTATCAGTTTACTTGCTTTACCTATACTTCACCTGGTACTTATTTTTTTAATTCCTTTCTGTGAAAACCACTTATCCTTGTTTATAAACATGAAAGAAAGATAAAATTCTTTGAGTGCCACGAGCAGCGATTGTGCAAAGACCCTGAATTATTCATAGGGCAGATGTGCAAAATGCTGGACTTTCTGCAATCCTAATTTAATATTCTCCTAATGTTTCTTGACTGAATTAAAAGGCATTTTAAGAGTCTGTGAATGTTAGTGAGCATGTTGTTTTTGTTAGTTTTCTTTCCTGTGGCTAATGTCAACAGTAGTCATTTTACACTTGCTGAGATGTATCATATACATACACTCAGTGCAGTTAGAATATTAACTAATTTCTGAGGTGAAAAGCTAGTTAATGATTGAAGTGTGCTAATCTATTTCAATATATATTCAGCTGCATTTATAAAATAAAGAGAATTTTTTTTTTCATGCCACAATTATTTTGTACTTTAGTATAGTCTTAAACACAAAGAAGTTACAGGTAAATTATTTTTTCAGTCAAACATTGTATACCTAGAAGAAAGTAATCAAAACTCTTCAGGATTTTAGTCATATTACCAGAATGGAAACTGACTTTACAAGTAGTTAGTTGTGTTGGAACTGGCATACTGAACTTTGTCTATAGAGTAAACATGATTTTGGAATAAGAAATAGATGTCAGGTGCTGTGGTCAGATTTATTTATTAGGTGATTTTTTAATTATTATTTTTACAAGAACAGAAAGAGATCTGCTGTAATGTTGCTTTGTTTTGATACATGTTGTTGAAGAAATCCCAGTCATTGCAAAACTTGCTATTGAATTATTAACTCATAAACTTGTTATTGGTTTATTAGTCTGTATTGAGGCCAGCTGAACACTAATAATAATTCTGTATCTTATACTTTATTTCTGTTCTCACAAGCTTATTACATAATTAAGGTTTTTTTAGCAAAAGGAATACGAGAGAAGAAATTCTCATAATTTTCTTTTACTTACATTGACATTTTTACCAATGACCTTGATGACTTCCTTCACATTATGCTTGTTTTCCAAGATTTTGCTTTTCTTGCTAAGTACAAATGGCATGTAAGTGAGGAGAAAAAAGAGTGAAAATGCACATTGTGTTTTGTTTTAGGTGTTTGCCTAATTACTGTGAACATGGTGGTGAGTGCTCGCAGTCCTGGAACACTTTCCATTGTAACTGTGCTAATACTGGTTACAAGGGAGCTACTTGTCACTATCGTAAGTCTAAGATGTTTTCTGATTTCTGACTATGCTTTTACTTCTGATTGAATTTCTTTAGCACAAAGCAAAACAACAAAAAACAAAACAAATCAGAAAACATTTGAATTTATCATTAATAAAATATTTTCAGTCGTAAAAATATTCATAATTTGGTTTGAAGAAAGGCCTTGAGAACTCAAACCATGTAACAAAAAAAAAGATTGAAAGTTTAAGTTTTTTTCTTTTACATTTTTTGTACTTTATATGAGATTGTAATATCCTCTAATAATTCCACTTTCTGAATCAATGTATCATTTAGAAATATGGTAAATTCCTCTTTATTCATAACAACTAATAGTTATTATTTCTGAGCCAGTGGGACTACAAAATAATCCTGTGATAAACCTCAAACACATATTTATGTAGTTTGCTGGATCAGGAAGTAGATTAGGAGAAAATAAAGTAAACACATTTTGAAAACCTAATTGAATGTAACTTAGGTAATTTCACCGGATGTTTTTTACCTTGGTACTGCTTTCAGCATGTTCTTGGAAGAAGATAAAATAAGTTCTCCGGCTTTCATTACATACCTCTAATAAGTAAAAATCCATATAATTTTACTCTTTTTTTAAATGCAAAGGTTACCGTCATCATCAGATAAATAATTCTGTAGTTACATATTATCTGTATAAAATCTATACAATCCTTTTTGGCAGCTTTTACAGAAAGAACGTTTGTCTACCCAAATGGGATTTTTTAAATCTTGCTCGTACCAGGTCAACAACAGTCATAAATAACAGTATTAAGAAAAAACTATGTAACATAGGAAAAATGTCAATAGTAGAGATGCTTTTGAATACCATGGTGTATCCTATTAAACTCTGATAAGCCCAAAATGAAGATAAAGGTCATCTGATTAATTGCAGTTTGAAAAGTCACTAGTCGAATCATCCGGTGATGTTTATGAGGACAGAGGAAGGCTGGAGTTTCCTCTGAGTTACCTTTTTTTTTTATTGTCAAAACCAATAATGGCTAATTGAACTTCTGTCATTTCTAAATTTAGCTAAGAGTATTTATGGTATGGAACCATGAAATTACTTTTGAAAATAGCGTAAATTGTTTATTATGGATATGTCATAGAGTAAGTAAAATGTTTTTTTATAGTTATTGCCATATGATAAGAGTAACCATCAGGCGAAAAATTAGAAGGATAACAATGTTTAAAAAAACAGCTGATTTTAAAATATATAGCACTCATGACTACTTTTTGTTATTAATCTAACAGCTCATTCTTTTTTTGCAGAATTTCTTAAAGTTTTGATAAGTGATAAAGCACAGTTTATTTTGAAGTGAAAGATCAAAACATTGTGACTGCTCAATAGAAATATAATAGTTAAAGGAGAATTTAGATTAACATGTCCAGCTGTGACATTATCATCGTGCTTCCTGAGACAGAGTTACAGAGGTGGACCCATACATCTTTTTTTTCTTTCTTTCTCAGATATTTGATATATAAAAGGTATCACAGACTTTTTTTTAGATCTGGAATGATATAAAGTATACATGACGAGGAACCAAGAAGCTGTCATTTTGTCTTTGCTTATTTAGTTCCATTACTGAAATCTCTGACAAGACACTTGATTTTCAGTTTAAATTGAGAAGAAAATAAGAAGTGTGAAGGCCAAAAAATGCTTATCTTCTGCTTTATCTTACAACAATAGCAGCAACAAAAATCTGATTTGGTTGAGGTAGTTAGTGGGGGTTTCCTCAAAATCTGACTACCGGAGTCTAGGTACTACCCTTGGCATTCTAGCATTATTCAGCAATTTTAAAACCATTTACTCATCCATATTTCATCTTTTCCTCCCAGAAGTTTTGAGCTGGAAGTACAGAATAAAATGCTTAAAAATGCATCTTGTTACCTCCATGATAAATGAAACCAAATATGCTTAACAATTTCTAATAGAGGCATAGTTTTGATTGCATTAACTTTTTTCCATTCTTTAGCAGAGATAGAACACACCAAACTTCTTTTCCCGAAGTCAAGGGTCATGCACTTTTTTTTTAAAATTCTCTGTATAAAATGTAAAATCATGCCATTACATTTGTGATGGAATGTGTTCTTTTACAGCCATCTATGAGCAATCATGTGAAGCCTATAAGCACAGAGGGAACGCTTCAGGCTTTTACAATATTGATTCAGATGGAAGTGGCCCCTTGGGACCATTTCTTGTATACTGCAATATGACAGGTGAGGTGATAAACTTCCTTAACTTACAGCTGTGACTGTATGCATGCTCATTATATTGAAAAACTAGTTATCAAGTGAGAAGTCTCTGCAGTTCGTGAATTTAATGTAAACATGCACAACAAAATGAAGGTGACTCCTTAGCTCAGGATATTGGGCAAATAATTAAGCATAAAAATTAGAATTATAACAGGATTCAGGCTGTGAAGCTAACACAACATTCCTGTTTTGTTTTGCATAAATGGGGCATGTGTTCCATATGGAGACAATGTCATACGAATTCATTTTTGGGGAGCAGCTTTCTTTTCACTGAAGTTGCAGCCTCTCAAGGATACTTAAGAAAATGAGAAATAAGTTAAATTTTATGACAAATTTGCTGACTTTCCCTGATATCTTTCTGAAAAATTCTAATTTAGGTCTGGCCTTTGTTGGGAGGAATATAGATATTAAGCTTCATCTTTCAAACTGCAAGGTGATCTTTTGAACAATACAAATGCAACCAGTGGGACCCTTGCAGCCTCACCTTTGGACACCCTCTTCCCCTTCTGCAAGCAGTTCTTTGAATCTGATAGTGTATCTAACTAGATGTTTTAACTGTCAGAGTTTGGTGTTGGTCTGCTTTTTTGACAAAGCAGTTAATGTTATCTCTGTATGGTCTGTGGTATATTGGTATATGTCCTTTCAAATAAGATTAAATTTAAATGGCTTTTTGGAATTTATTGTTGCTGAATTTGTGGCTGTCTCCTGTACTATTTACTCTAGTCCCTTTAATTTGAATTGCTTTCCAGCCAAAATGACGGAACATTTTATTTTTATGTTTGACCAAAATTTATTTTTACACAGTTAAAACTGTATAAAAGAATGTATGAGTAAGGTAGATTTGAACTGAATAGGTCTAGATATGCCCTAAGTGCTGAGCACTTGATTTAGAAACCCCATAGTAAGATTTTGATGTTGACTGGAGCAATTTATCTAATCTCACTATGTCAGCTCCTGACTTTGACTTCTACAGTGAACTGAGCTTGCTCTCAGTAAGCATACTTCAGATTGGCACAGGCTCTTAAAAGGAAATATTCTAGTGTCCTGTGAGACTAAAAGAGACCAGAGAATCATGGCAGAAAGATGACAATTTTTCTAAGTGGGTATAAGTCTCCAAGGTACAGTGTAGTGTCTGATTTATCCTTGTGTGTCCATGAACAGCTGTTCTTGTTTTCCTCAGTCACTCCTTATTCACCACATTAAGCAAACATCATTGATCAGTTCTTCATCTCAAGATGCATTCTGACAGGATGAATCTTCTATATTTGTTTTGTTCCCAGTTTCCTCATGACTGGTATTCCCTTTTCCCACCAGAGGCAGGGAAGGCAGATGCCCATATTTCTTGCTACACTGCCTTGACTTTGACATTCATGGGGCTCTATTTTCAGGCAGCTGGGAGGGAGGTGCCATTCCCTGATTTTATTCTTGGAGGTCAGTTTCAGAATCAAAAACCTACGGTCCACACAGTCAATTAAAATCCTACAAACTTTGCAGTTACTTGTTTTTCTCTTTTTTTGTAATTTTGGGAGTGTGGCTATGAGTTGAATATCCAAATTGCTTCTCTTCGTTTTTGTGTTCAGTGTAATGTTTAGATGTATTTGTGTCTGTGTGTATGTTCATCTACCAAAAAAACCCCACAAGAGCACCCAAAACAAACAAAGGAATCAAATTTAAATTTGTATTCCTAGCTGGTTTTTATAATTAGATAAAAAATATTTAATTTTGTTTTTCTGACTAGTACTTATCTCTAAGTGACCATAATTCTTTCCTCTTTATGGAAATTTTGTAATATCTGCCATGTGTGACCTATAGGGAGCTGATGAAATAAAATACGGGTATAGTTATAATACTACTATTAGAATGTCTGAAATATTATATCAATACTAAAATAAAAAAAAAATATTTCTCATGTTTTGTCAAATTACAGTTGCCATGAAAATGCAAAAATTCAGTGACCATGAATCTAAACTTGACTGTTCCAAACAGGCTTTAACTGGAAGCCTTCTCACCCCTACCTTGAAAGGGGTTTTGGTCAGGAGAGTGAGACTTACAGGTTTTGAAAGTGGGAGTTGTAAAAAAATAAGCTCATTTTTTTCCTATTCATAGGTGTAGGGTCTTGGCAAAAATACAAAACAGAAGAATGATATGAGCCTTCACCATGACTACTATTTAATTTTATGTGGCAGTAATAATTCACCTTCATGTAGTCTTAGTTTTATAGCAAATACAGTATATGCAAGATACTTCTGCTTCTTTGTATAATAGAAAAGGCCTGTAGGCCATTTTCTCATACAGAATAAATTAATTCAAACTTTAAGGATGTATGTAATGTAGGTAGATTCTGGGATAGAATTAGTGTTATTTTATGCATCATTTAAGCCTGGGGAGAGTAACAATTGTGTTTTTTCCTTCTAATGTTTCATTGCAATTTACCAAGTAAACAATATTATATTTCTGATACAAATATTTGGGTGTCATCACATATTCTTTCCTTATTCAATAATCCTAACTAGCCGAATACCTGTTATAGTCATGGTACAATGAACTACCTATGAAGAGAAACAATGAATAATTGTTTTCGTTTTTGCTCCATGATTTATATCTGTTTCATGAGCTCCAAAGGGCTACCTATGATGACAAAGTTACCTTGAAGTTTGGCTGATTTCGTCATACATGCTCCTTTCATTACTAACTTATGCAACTCTCTCATTCTTTATTACTTTTCACGTGTGTTTTGAAAGATGCAACGTGGACAATTATACAGCATAACAGCACCAACCTAACCAGAGTTAAAAGTGCTAATCGGGAGAACCCACACACTGTGTTTTTCAAGTATTCTGCCAGCCTAGATCAGCTTCAGGCTACAATAAACCTTGCAGATCACTGTGAACAGGAGCTTGCTTACTACTGCAAAAAGTCAAGGCTTTTAGATAAGTCAGGTAAGTAAAGCAGACAAACCTTATTATGTTGCATCATGCTTTTTATTTTACTCACTACTAAAGTTATTTATTTCTAACAAGGCTATGGCATTTTGCTACTATGGAGTTTGAATTACTTCAAATATTGGGTTCTCAGATTTCTGTAAGTTGGCAAGAGATATTTGAACCAGGAAAATAAAAATGTCGATTTATAATGATTTTCTTTTAGAGAATTAAATCCTCAAGTTAATTTCTCTCATAAGACATTTAAATTAACAGAGATTGTTATTAAAAGATCCCCTCTTGTCTGGTCTTCCAAGAATTTTTTAATTTTAATAAAGGAATTAAATTATTACTGGGGAAATATCTTCTGAAAAGAACAAAATTGGTGTGTAGATACCGGAAGAAGTTAATGTGTGCACTTAATGTGCATATTGTGACTGCTTGACAAAACACATCAATAACATTGAATTTCCACTGTCCAATATAAACATTCTTTAAAAGCTCAGTAGTTAAAATGAGGATTATTGGCAGAATTACAATTGCTTTACGAAATAAAGAGAGGTTTGATCTACTTAGAGAAAAGTGAAGTTATGTAATCTATTTAACTTTTAACTCTTACTGACACAAAGCTGGTGTTAAAAGACTTTACTCTAAACATCTAAGCACTCCAAATAGTGTGGAGGCAAAACCTTCATTGTTTACTGTTTTTTGAAAAACTAAGCAAAAAATTTTGACTTGTGCACCAGAAACTCTTAAGATGCTAAAAATTGATTCCTTGGCATTCTTTCCTGCTAAGCAGAGAGAATGCCTCTGTGTGAAGCCCTCTCTAGTTTTATGTCTAAGCTCTTTCCTTACACATTCTTTCCCCCTAATTATGGTATGGACATCTCTGGGCTTCTTAGGCTGGTGTTTGTTCTTATAAGAATATCTGTTTGAAAACAGCTCCACAGCAAAAAAAGTGAACCTGCTGCTTAAGATGTCCCAATGAACCTTCCTTTTACTGTGGGCTCCAAATTAAAGCTATGCTTAGATGTTCAAAAGCCTGGTTTGCCTGAAGCAGAAGGTTTAAAGACTTTTTGTTTTTTTGTCCAAGGAGATTGCATGTAAATGTGTTAAAGTATTTCACTATCTATATTGCTATGCTGCTTATACTACATATAGCTGCGTGTTTATAATATGCACATAAATGTGCTAAAATAAAGGTTTTAAAAGTGTGCAACCAGTCACTTGTGATGTCATCTAAAATTTGGTTTTGAATGCTAAGAATAAATAGACGTGAAAGTTATATGGGACTTCTACAAATTTTCTAAAATCATTCTCTTTTTAAACACAGTTTAATCACTCTCCTTTCTACTGTTTATAATCTTCGCTAGGTATGCCTGAGAAATAGAAAATTTGATGATGGTTACATAATATATTTTTTGGAGCATATGGTCCACCTAGTAATTCTTAACTGACTGTATTTTAGGAATACATTGTATTCAATCAGCCTGGATAGCATTTGCAAATGTTCTCATTAAAGTCATTGGTTAATACATTTATACGATCATTATGAAGAAATCTCTAACTATTTTAATTAATGGCTTTATTTTGCCTAGGCAGTACTTTCTGCCAAGGCAGGGAAAAAAATCCTGGCTAATCAGTAGGAACTTGCAGCATTTCAGTAAATACTCTCTCCTCACCCTGCTGTATGAACAAATAACTGAGACCAGCTTTTAAACATACCCCAATGTCCCTAGTGGAACACTGGGAATGCTAATTCATTCCTACAATAAAAACCTAAGGCATGCTGTTAAAGCAGCAGAAATATTCTGCTTTTTACAGTCTTAGTTGTTAGAACCTTTTTAAAGTGTTGTCTGATAAATTATTTATACACAGTCTCTGGGTTTTCTTCCTCCTGTGATGGTTTGCAAACACAAACACTGATATTGGACATTGATGCCATTATGCAAGCTTGACTTTTTGAAAAACTGCTCACACTGTTTTTTGGCCTGCTGGGCTGACAGTTGTGTGGTAATGAATGCAGTCAATATGTTCGCGATCTGAAAGATTGTCAGTGTAGCAGAGGTCTTATCTAACAGTGAGGTTTAATAAGCAGTAGCAGTTGTAAGTAAAGTTGAGACTAGAATAAATTCCAGCTTCTTCATGGGGGCCGGGTGCTGAAACTGGAACTCCAGCAGAAACAAAAAGGAATGCATCTCTAAGAAACTGTAATTTAACAGCACTTGATTTCTTCTAATGCCTTGACTTTCGTGCATCCATCACCCTTCTTGCATCTCATTTGAGATGGTTTATCTTTATGCTTCGTATCGTTTAGATATTATGTGTTCTGTAGATATTTCTTCTGATGCTATGCTTGCTTGGCAATATCTCTAAGCTTATTCTGCAGTACTGTAACACTAGGGAAACATACAGTTTTACCATTTTGCTGCAGACAATGCTGACTGGATGCACCACAGAGAGACGTAATAGTCCTGGGCAACCTCACTTCTGCTCACCAGATATATTAACTTACTTATGGGAGAACCATTAACATGATTGCTGTTGTCTCTGAGTATATAAATTCTGAATCTGCTGTCCATGACCTAACAGCTGTCTTTGGGCAGTTCTGATTAACACCACTATTCAGCTGTTTAAAGATCACCACAGATGTGGGTAGTAGTACTCTTGGTAGTTGGATGAGGCCATTTCTGTGACTTTTTGTGACTTTCCTCATTCTATTTCTGGTAGTTCCAACATCTGAAATTGATCTTTACTTGGGAATATAAACTACCGTGATTTTTAGGATGATTATATCTCCTCCTTCATGGACCATTTTAAAATAAATTATATAAATGGACTGCTTAAGATAAATTATTCTAATATCATGGCTGGCTGAACTAGGTACTGTGAATTCCCTTTTCCACTAATGCAAGCAAAAATCTGTGACAATCACTTAATACATGATAACGAAGTATTAAAATGAATAATTACTTACCAAGTAAAGGTGGAAATTTATTTTTTCCTGATCATTTAAAGGTTTTAGATTTGAGCAGGGATTTTTGTCTTCTTAACCTTTTGGAAAATTATTTGTATGGGAAACCAGAGAGAGGTAGGAGACAAGACTGGGCATTGATTTTCTCTAACCTGCTTTTTAGATGGGATGCCACTGAGCTGGTGGATTGGAAGAACAAATGAAACTCATACTTACTGGGGAGGTTCTTTGCCTGCTGTACAAAAATGTGCTTGTGGACTGGAGGGAAGCTGCATTGATTCCCAGCATTACTGCAACTGTGATGCGGACAGGGATGAATGGTGACTTTTTATTGTTGATTATTCACAATACATCCTTTGTTAAAAGCAAATAAAGAAAATATACAGGCCTTAGCACATTTAGAGTACCAAGGCAGTTGCAAATCTCAGTTGCCATAGTTTTGTCTGATTCTTTGCTGTAGAACATAATTTTTCACGAAGTTATTGCTATATACATTACGGTGTATACATTAAGGTTTAATTTTGCAGATACTTTCTAGTCTTCTAGTATTTTGTATTTTATGGATTTAGACAATAATTCTTTAGCATAACTTCAGTTAGTTTTAGACTACTGTATGTAATTAAAGTTAAAATAAAATGTTTAAGTTAAAATAAAATATGAAAAAAGTTAATTTTTAGCATAGTTTATAACTACACTTTAAGGTTTAGATTTTTACACCCTTTTTTAAATCTACAGCATATATAATTAAGATTAATACACTTGCTCTCAATGAAGTAAAGCATTCATATGGAGTCTTATTCAAAGAGAATGAATGGATTTCTAGGATGTACATCCTCCCCTTGCCTGAAACTCTCTGGTGTTATTTACGATAACTTTCAAATAAATAATACAACAGATGAGTTCTCGTTATAATGTCAAATCTGAACCTGACTTTTCATTTAGTGGGATCAGATACAACTTTCTCAACAATTGCTTCAGTGCAGTATTGGATTTCATAAAGCAGAGGGACCTTTCAGATGAAAGCACTTCTGTTGAAGAAACTTCTGCATTCTAAAAATTGCGAAGTCCGTTTAACTTATATAAATCAAGTTCAGTGAATACATTAATATATGCATTTTAAGAAATGCATCAACATCTATTCTTTTTGAAAGTGGGAAAATGTAAAAAAGATGCTTAGGAACTGCTTGATGGGTGCAAAATCAAGCAATACATCATTTTTTTCTTCTGAAGGTCCATCCTTCCTTTAAAGGAGTGACTAGTGAGTTGGGTTGGAAAATGCTTATTCCCTCAACATGAGCAAGGAATTTGGCAGACACAGAAATGAAAGTACAAGAAAGAGTTAACTGAAGAACAATTCTTTACAACCTTCAAAGATTTCAGGAGAAAAGAATTTGCTATTGCAGTAAAATTCACAGGGTTATATTTGCAACATTCACTCCAATGAAGAGATTAAAGAAACACACATAACACTAAGAATTTCCCTATTATTATGCTGCATGAAAATAAAAACAGTATTAATTTCCAACACAAAAAATAATGTTGAAGGACAGAAGCATTCTGAGAAAAAAAATAGGACAGTTGCTCATACATGTAAAGTATTCTTGCTCAGTTTTGTCATTCATTCAATCCATCCTCACATATTCAAGTTAATTTATCATGATAGCATATTTAAATAAAATAGATGAGAGGATTATGTGCATGTCTTCACATGCGCATCCACTTCTAGTAAGTTACTGAGATGTTTATGAGTGTATTAAATTGTAAGTATAATAACTCTGGGTTTATATTTCTGTTTGTATCCACTTCTGAGACTTATAAGTAGAGATTCTTCCCAGTGACTCCAGTGTTACAGAGATTATAAGTACACTCATTTTGGTACTTTTGATTAAAATCGTATTTTATTCTCTAGAGACTACTGTTATGGATCAGTTGACTAGACACTCTTCATTGGGTGGAAGAAGTAGGTAGAACCTATGCTTGTTTGAGATGCATTTTGAGCATAGAGAACTAGTTACACACCGTGGTTTTGAAACACTGGTTTTGACAGTGTATTTTATAGTGAAATCTATCATATAGATTTAACTCTAAACTCCTTATTTGACTAATTGAAAACTTTAACTCTCTAGAACTCTAAAACAGAAATACTATTTTTAATAAAATATGATCCTAAAAATTTTAAAATTGCAAATCCTCTACAGAGAAGATAATTTCTATTCAGTTTCCTTTTGTTTACAGCATCATTTTACTGAAGGAAGTGCTTCTGGTGTTTTGAGGGATTTTCTTTCAGTTCTAAATAAGAAACCTGCAATGTCTCACCTCATGAAAAATTAGCATTTAAAAAAACACGTTTGCATTCCTCAATTAAGCAAAATAGTTTGCTAAAAAAATGTCCATTTGTGCTCCAAAATAGATAAATGAAAATTGTATGCAGGAGAAAGATGATGATAGGAAAGGGAGAGGGGAGAGAAGAAAAAAGTCACTAATTTTGTTCAGCATGAGGGTGGAGTTTCTCCCTATTGTCTTAGTCCCAGTTCACTGTGCACTGAAAGACAAGGTTGCTAAGCCTAATGACATTCTCAGAGAAACACAGATTTCTTCCTGAGGTATGTCTCGTGTTTAATCTCTGAGCAATGGGGCTTCTAGATTACTTCTCCTCTCTGAGATTCTGCCTTTCATTCTGAGCTATTTGCTTCGCTCTTTAGAGGGAAGATTGAATGGATTGAATGGACAGATTGAATTTTCCAGAATAGTCCTGAGTAACTGAACATTTCTGTGGGTTTTGGGAAAGGAATTTTAGGGCCAAAATTGCTGCTTATGAAATTTTAAAATTCAGTTCTGGCACTAAGTCAACAAAGATTTTAAACAAAGAACTAGGGATAAATTACAAGTACTAGATGCATGCTCTGGGTTGCAGAGAAAAGTTGCATATTTTCTTTTCTGTGAGTTTCGTATTTGTAGCATACTGCTTTTCCTGTAGTCAGCATGACTTTGTACATTTCTATTTGATTTTTTTAAACTTTTGTCAAGGTGGAAACTAAAGAAGTTAGATTTACTTGAAAGTTATTAGTCCATTAAATATTCCATATTGATGACAGAGTCAATTACAGGTAGAGTATGTCCTCAGCAACATAAAATTCATTTGTAAATTTGACTTGGGCAAATTCATTGACTTAGGCATCCAGTTAGATGCCCATTTATTAAAGAGGATTTTCCTCACACTTGTGTAGACCAGCACAACCATAAAACTACCCACTTCCAATGAAATTCTTTCAGTCCTGTCACATGAGCCCAATATCAACTCTAAAGCATATCTCTCTATTCACAGCTTTTTGTATCACACATATACAAGCACATACACACACACACATATTAAGGCAGCCTTTTTTTTTTTTTTAAGTTTCTTTCCTTTTCCTCAGGAATGTGTCAATTATAATGAAATATAATGTGTTAATTATAATGAAATATTTATTGGAAACACTTAGGAGAGCTGTGGCTTTCATTCTGCCTTTTCAGGACTAATGATACTGGGTTCCTCTCCTACAAGGACCATCTGCCAGTAACTGAAATTGTGATCACAGATACTGACAGACCAAACTCGGAAGCTGCTTACAAACTGGGGCCTTTGCTTTGCCGTGGTGATAGTAAGTAACTACTGAAGAGTTTTGCTAAACAAGAATGCATTTTGTCTGCAATAACTTTTAAATGTTATTTCATAGAAGCCTGAGATAGACTTCTCTACAAATTCCATCCATTTCTTTTTGGAATTAAAAAAAAGACCACCATCATCCAGTGCAAACCATCAAAATTGTAAAAATGTATTTTTCATTATACACATCAGCAGTGAAAACAAAAAGTTTTATAATAGTTTTCAAACAGTTATTTTGGTTTATCCAACTGGAATTAAATTATGAATAAAGCATTACATGAAGGGGAGTTCATACCTGGTTACCATGTCTTGGGGACATACCCTTCACTAGCTATGCATGCACCCATCACAAAACATTACACATATTTTCTTCTCTGAATTTTTATGCAGCCAGGAATACTGTATTGTGGGAGAGTAATTCAGTGTATGCAATATCTACATGCAAATTTTCAACTACATGTAAGAATTTAAATCATGTAAACTTACACAGTAATTCTAGGTTTACATTCTGAATACATATATGTGGTAACCAGAGTAATATTTTTGTGCAAAGCTGACACCTTATTGAAGATTTGTTATGATACTTTTGTTTTTAATAATTTCCCTATTCAGTGGAAAAGAGAACATGTTTGGCTTATGTTCCATAGTAATGTATTACACTAAATTCTATGTCTGCTGCAGTTTGTAACCAAAAATTAGGAATTAGGAGAAGAAATGCTATAAACAACCCCTAAGAACTCAGCTGAAGAGTTGGATGGGCCATATTTGATAAACAGTTGAGTAAGTTATTATAATATTCAATTAGGTAAATTTCTTCAAATCACATTACCTTATGAGTTTTCATGAATTTACTTGTTATCTATATAATTATTACATTTAATATATAATTTATATAATATTTAGAATTTTTTTATTCTTTATGTGATTTTCCTCCTTAATCATATGATATTGTGTTTGGTTTTCAAATTTCTTTAGCTTGTAAGAGAAATACTAGTAAAGTACTGATTTATACTTTTAAGCTCGCTCAGGAAAGTACATAGATAAAAAAAATATAAATTAGTATGTATTTATTTTTGTGTCATCTCTGTCTTGTCAGAGTAATTATGCCTGGAAGATTTGTTAACAGATGTGCATTTCAGCACTGCATTCTAATTTTCTTATGAAAATTTATAAGACTTAAAAATCCCATTGGGTTCTTTCACTTCACTAGTCTGACATCTGATTCTGAACTGATCATTTGTCCTACATATCACGGGGCTATGATATAGTATTATGGTTTAATTCAGAATGACAGGACCTAAGGAGGTCTCCTGCTTACGGCAGGATTAGCCATGACTTGAAATCTGGTCTCTCAGTGTCAAACTGGCGTTTGAAGGACCCAAGCCTGCGCTGTTTCTCTGGGCCGCCTCTTCCACTGCTTGGCTGTCCTTAATGAGAATTTCTTATTACTTCTATCAAGCCTGAAACTCTGTGCTTTCACCATAACTGCTGGCTTTGATACTCACACCTTACACTGATTTCCCCTTAGGTTTTTGAGTCTGCTATCAGGTTTCCATAAAACCTTTTCCTTCTCCAGGCTGAAGCAACCCTGTTCATCCAGCCTGAAAGGGCAGGACAAGTGCTCCAGACTTGAACATTCTGGTGGCCTCCACAACACTTGCTCCTGTTTATTAATGTTTTCTTTTGCTAGGGGAAAGGAAATTGGAAGTCCAATACAGGTGTTCTCTTACAAATGTTGAATAGAGGGCAGTGCAACCACCACTCTCAGTTGTCTGGCCATGCTCATTCAGCCCGTGAGGCTGCAGACCTCCATTGTGGCCACAGACAATGAAGCCAATGACAAAGACCGGAATGAGACAGAAACATTTAGAGGTTGTGTAGTTTTAATTACTGGGGGAAGAAGTTGAATTCCACTACTCACCAAGTTCCCAGCTGTTATTAATTACATAACCTGACCTCATACATGACAGATCTTAAAACATAGAAGTCAACTAGCTTCCTCAGAGTAATCTTTAAAACATACAGACAATTCTGACACACATTGACCTCCCTAACTTCATTTGATGTTTGCTTAGTCTGGGTGATTGAATTGCTGTAATATTTCACACTGATGATGAATGATCATTGTATTTCCAGACAAGCTGTGATAGAGAATTCTAAAATATCATGAGAACAAGCACAAGAACTCAACCTGAATGTCAGAGAAATATTCTTGTAATGTCATACTACATTATAGTATTTGACTTCAAAAAAAGCAATTTTGATCTGAAATAAGCTCAGTGAAAAGATTTTAGAATGTAACGGTTCATGGTCATAATACAGCAAAAACCTTGAAATAAGAACATTGATTTTTATTGTTAAATCATGCAATTTTTCTCAGTCATTTACATCATAAAGACAGTATGAGAAGACATGTATTGAAGGAGGTAAGAAACTAAAATTTGAGAAAATAACACAATTTCTGAAGGAAAATAATTATGTCATAGATTTTGGCATAAAGCCAAAGTTCAACTTGTTAAAACCACAAATTCTATGGGTGTATATAATAAGATATCTAAATACAAGTTATTATATAATTTGTGGCATGGTATATATATATATATAATATTTTTATAATGTATAATATATTAAATATTGCACATATTATGAAATTATCATATAAATATTTAATAGCATGATATGTAATGAAGTCCAGAAAAGGGCAATGAGACTGATGAAGGGTCTAGAGGCTAAGTCCCATGAGGAGAGGGTGAGGAAGCTGGGGGTGTTTAGCCTGAAGAAAAGGAGGCTCGGGGAAGACCTTATCATTCTCTACAACCACCTTACAGGAGGGTGCAGCCGGGTGGGGGTTAGTCTCTTCCCCAAGGCAGCTACGGACAGGACAAGAGGACACAGGCTTAAGATGCACCAGGGAACATTCAGGCTGGACATCACTGGAATTTCCTTACATAAAGGGTTGTGAAGCATTGGAGAGCTGCTCAGGGAGGCTGTGGAGCCATCACCCATGGAGGTGTTTAAGAAAAGACTGGACAGGGCACTCAGTGCTATTGTCTAGTTGACAAGGTGGTGTCCAGTCAAAAGCTGGACTTGATGATCTCAGAGGTCTTTCACAATGTAATTGATTCTGTGATATAGCCTATATAGTTAATTTTATATATATGCATATATATGTTATATGTAGACCGTATTAAAATATATTAATATAATTCTTTATATACAATATATTATGTGTTATGATAAATACTGAGTGTAGGACTTAGTAGATTTTTTTCTAATAGTCATTATGTATCAGCAATGGATTTGATAATGAACATTTTCTTTAATATTCACTTTTTACAGGTAAAGAGCTATTTGAGAAATTACTTGCAGTAATTTCTGAATTCTGCATATTAATTTTCACACTAGACCAAACTGATGAAGTTTAAACTCTCTTGCCAGGCCACTGCTTCTAGCAGCAATTTGAAGCTGTAGGAGGAAAGCAGACCATTGTTAAGCCTTTTTTCCTAACCTGAGGTTTTTGACAGCCATGAGGGTCTCATTAAATGTACTTTTAATGACATTTACCTTGCAAGAATGCAAAAGGTGAAGAATGCAAAAAAGTCTAGTGGTAAATACCCATTTTTCAGAAGTGCTATCAAACAAGGAAGAAGATATTCTTGAGCTTACAGTGTGATTTGAATACTCTTCAAAGAGATCATTGCTTATTTTTGCTTCTGTTGCTTTCCAGAAGTAAATGATACAATTATATTTCACAGGGGAATATCCTTTATTAAATAGGTTTTTGTTCTATCTAGCAGACAAGTTTTCCAGAATAACTGACTAGTATACTACGTAAAAAACATGGAAGAGAAGGTTTACTAGTATTTATAATGTGTTCAGTACTTCATTAAATGACTCGAATCTAAAAGACCATAAATTCTTATTACATCAATAATCAAGTCCTTGTAGGACAGGTACTTGAGAGGAAATGAAAATTGTTTATGCCCACAACAAAATAAAGAAGAACCATGAATAATTGGTTGAATTGAATTGTCATAAACTATGCACTCCACTGACTAAATTTCCAGGTTAGAATTACTTATTTGGGTGCTTATGAAAAGTCATGTATCAAATGCAGTCCAACAGAAGTTGCCTATTTGTTGTTGCATATTTTTTATTTTCACTCTTTTATTTAACATTTAACTGTACTTGGCTTCTTTATTTTAGGTTTTTAGGGCTGATCTCTTCAATGAAGTATATTACTTATAAGAAAACCTAACCATATTAGTCAGAGCCAGGCAAGAAACACTAGCCTTCTGTAAGAAAAAGAACCCCAAAACCCAAAAGCAATATAGACATAGACATATATAAATATAAATAATATAAATAATATAAATATAAATATAAATATAAATATAAATATAAATATAAATATAAATATAAATATAAATATAAATATAAATAT